>LS896311.1:0-11239 GCA_900490955.1 Micoletzkya japonica | reverse complement strand
AATACAAACTTGAAAACAGCAAAAAAACAGGCACATAAAAATAAATTCATAATCTCTGTGCACTCGGTGCACCAGTGGCATCGCCGATGCTACCACGTTTGCGTATAATACGCTATCCGAAAACGGACCGTCTAATATCCGGACGGTTGCATATTATATGCCACCAATCCAATTATATGCTACTCTGGAGGACCGGAGTACCTGTTCTGCGTGCAGAGAGACGTAGTGCACAAAAATGATGACAATTGCCCATGCGCTTGTTATCTCGCAAGGCAGGACTCGTCGATGATTCGAAGTGTGGGTAAATAAGATAAAAAGGGGCCACTGAGTAATGCCAATTTAAAGGCTCCCTCCGACCATCTCATTCATTCCTAGGTACATCCATTTAAGAGCGGTTGATTGATTGCGAGAGGCAAGAGAGGAATGAAGAGACGCAGGAAACGAGAGAAACGTTTGCACAGCTTTTTCTAAGCAACGGCGAAATTTAATACTTTCAAATTTTGAGTCAGAACTCAGGACACTGAGAGCTATTCAATGATGTCAAAAAAGCATGGGGTAAAAAGGTGGTCGTTGGGGGCCTTTAAGACAACTCTGCAACACACAATTCCTTGCTCCTATATTTGACGAGTGGGCCAACCGACCGGTCGATTCACCCATATGAGAATGCGACCTCATTCAAATTCTTTAGATATAAGTGAAGAAAAAAGAGGCGCCACAGGCGTACTTCGGAACACCAGACGAAACATGGCCGGAACGTCGGGTGTGCTGCGTATGGTATTCCGGAGATGTTGCGACCGGTGTTCTGGTAGGAGGCCGGAGTATGTATTTTAGAAACATAGCATTGCCCATAGCGTTGTAGATGCTTTGTTTTTGAGGACAATGTCTAGCAAGAGGAACTACGGACAGCCTTCCGAAACTTCTCCGGACAGACCTAATCAGCAGATTCGGAATGAGACTGGCTACGAAATCGTAAGTATTTATTCGGCTCGAATTACACTTTGTCGTTGGCTTTTCACCATGAAAGACCAAGAGTCAGCAAAAAAACGGAGCAGAAGGAACACTAATACTGTGACATAGGGCATTTTATACTCTGCTTGTTTTATCTCAACGCACTGAAATCTACCCGCACTGTTATTTAGCTGTTCGGTTTGGTAAGCTGGCAAAGTTCCAAAACTAAAACAGCTTCGCTTACAGTATCAAGGAGCCGCACGTGTCGCGTTCGCAACAAAATTAAGCTTCAGCATTATAAGCTACTTTCCTTCCTTCTTTTACTTTGCCAGATTTTTATTTTACTTTACAACCATATTACAACCATACGGAACAACCATATCTTCCCCTACTAATGCAATAAGAGATTTGTAAGAATCAATAAGGCAAAACATTGTCCCAACCTCATTTATCCGTAGATAAGATGGAAATCTAGGCGAATCTGCCTCATCAGTTCGAGGTTCTTCATTGAGGATCAAATCCAGGTTTGCACTCAACGCTGCTTCACTGAAAACAAAGATTAAATAATGCCTAACTATAATTCGATATAAATATATATGGTTCACGCATGAAGAGGCTTTTGTGACTTATTGTAAAAATACATGGAACGTAAAGTAGAGTAATTAGAAAAGGAGATATTGTGATACGACAAAAAGAACTTCTTGCAGAAAGAGGCAAATGCGACTTATAAGAGACATCTTGAGATTCTCCAGCAGGTACCTACATTTTTTCGTTGAAGTTGAGTTGCGCTCATTTTTGGAAATGATTGACCGACAACAACTCCCAATCTGTTTGATATTTAGTTACTATAAAATACGCTTAGATCGAGGCTGAATTAGAGAAAGAACGAGCTCTTCGAATGCAGTTGGAAAGCGACTACCACCGAGACTACCCACCCTCTGGTCATTTTTATACGATACCAGCCGGGCTACGGGCCGCTTCGCGGCGCTTCGCCCGACTGGCGTATCCTCAACGCATTAGCTAGTTCTGTATTCTAGTGTGATACAGTTCCTAACGAATGTCCATATTAGCCTAGTATACACGTGTAGATGGCCATCCTTTCTAAGCTTCTTATGTAGGTTTTCGATGTAGTTTCTTGGGCTGGAATTTTCGCTGGAATTACTATGCAACTTTCCAGAGGCGCCTCTTCCTTACAATGCATCGAAAATACAAGTTATAATGTAAAAAAAATCCATTTCTTTTGAACTAGAAGCTTCCCTTCGCCAAATTCTCGAAAACCATAACTTTCATATGAGTAACTTTTAGTTTCTCTTCCCCTCTTTTAGTTTATGGCCACCTTCACCACATTCTCGAAAACTATGACTTTCCCATGGGTAACTTTTAGTTTTCATTCTCCTTTTTTCGTTTGTCGTTCTCCACATTCGCGAAAACTATAACTTTCCCAAGGGTAGCATTTTGTCTCCGTTCCCCTCTTTTGGCTTATATCCAAAAGTTGAACAATTGCAGCACATCTTGAAACCATCTACATTGCGAAACCCCCTAGGCTTCAGCTTATTTTTCATGTGATTAATTCAAACACTTTTTTGCTATAAAAATCTGCTGTAGTTTGAAGTTTACCCAGCCCTGTCAGTGTAAATTTTACTTCATAGGATAGTAAGTTGGGGAATTTGGCCTAGAAGATGAGTTTTGCCTCTCTTTAGCATTGGCGACATCTACTAAGCAAAAAACCTAAGAAAAATCCCCACTATTCACACCTAGCAAACATATTCCGACTCTGATTTCCACAACAGGCTGGAGAACTGTTCAACAGATGTAGATTATAGCGAAATATTATCCAGAAATTAATCTTATCGTTAGTGTACAAAACTAATAATTTTTACAGCGAACTGTCCAAACTTTCATCTACACCACATTTTGGCATCTCCCTACTATATAAAAATTACGTAGTTGCGTTGCAAGAGCTTTCAGTCTTGCAATTATCCAGAAACTATACTCAACGCTTCTCATAATCTCAACTCAGCTTTTTAGCAATTCGAGACCCACTCCAGAACATAATACACCTCTATGAACGATGTGTAATGCTTTTGACATGCTTTCATCAACTCAAATAACGCTTGAAGTCCGCAAAAAAGCAGGCGCAAGTAGGCCGCGCTACGTCGGCTTCCTTTATGGGCTGACTGGAAGGCAGGAGGCCGCGGGTTCGAACCCCGCTTTTTTAGAGAGGTTTTGCAAATTTGGAAAACGCCTATTTGAGTGTTCCTTGGTCATGATAACGGGCAGACGGATGTTTAGCGAATTATGTAATAGTATAGCTTATTTATGTAATAGTATAGAATTATGTAATAGTATAGATTGCGACTTTAGAACAGAATCCGTGTTCTTTTATGGCTATGGTTCGTTTCAACTCTCGCATGATCTTTTTGTACTAGGGTTCTCCTTTTGAATGTTTTTTCCCGGTTATATTTCACGCTTCTACAAATACCCGAACGTATTTGCAGAACATGAACAGCGCGTATTTAAATGGAAAAGGCTGTGCAGCTATGAAAAGAACTTTACCTTATATGCTTCATCTCCACAATTTTCTAGACTCTAAACTCGGAATGGTATGATTTCTAGGAAACCACAAACACTTTCATGGAATGTCAACTTCTACTCTAAACATAATAATTGGCCCTGCAACCCACAATGCTGATTTCTTAGAAGCGTTCTAAAATCTCTTTTCAGAGAACGATAAGCCATGAGAAGCGTCGAATTCTACTCATCAGTCTTAACTGTACGATTGCATTTTTGTGATATCTAATTGTATTTTTGATATCTTGTTTTATCGCGCAGTTATATAAAAAAGTTAATCCGGAAAGCTTTAATTCAAATGACCAGATAAATGGATGACGCATTGCAAACGCATTGCAACTTTCACCCTTCACGGGTTCATATTTGATTATCTTCATCGTTTGTCGTCATATTATTGATCGCGCTTCGTCGAAAAGTAAAGATGTTGATAAGAAGTGATAAGGGTAAAAGGAATGAGAGGCAAGAAGAGGAATAAATGCAGTTATGGAGAAAGTCTTACGATTATGAACATTTTATATTTTTAACTCAAAAGGAGAACTTTGGAAACTCCAATCTTACATTTTTCAACTGATAGGAAAAAAGAAAAAAAAGAAGCAAGAAGTGAGGATAAATAAATAGTAAAGACGTATAAAGAAAAGAGACAATTCATAAGCAATGTTTATTATACCCGTGATAAGAGTGAAAATATGTCTAAACGGAAATCAACCATGGTTTACACTCAGCGAAATTTTACCACTAAGCTGTGAATAATTCACCAAGACACTTCACCAGCTTATTTAGTGAATAATTCATCAAATAAGCATAATTCACCAGCTGGCTGGTGAAATTTGTGTGGTGAATATTTCACAATGTGCTGTTTGGTGGCGAAATTTTGCTTTCGAAGTACTGCGCCCTTATCTTTCGAAACCCTTATATAGCACCGTTACTACGTCACCTTTTTTGTAGATAATATTTCTCCCAACAGCACACATTATCATGATAAAATCAATATCGGTTCCCACTGGTAGACAGAATTTTCGACTTTTCAAAATAGAGTAGGAGCAACCGGAGTATGGCAGGATTGCGCGCGGGGGGGGGAATTGCAAACGTTCTAATAGCTATTAGCGTTTTCCGCGCATAAGATCCGATCCTGCGAAGTTCGCGAAGTGCGCAGCGCGAACCAACGAGCGAAAAATTATGTATTTGAAAAGTTTCACTACCGATTCTAACCCCTCTGAAAATTTGGCGTAGATTGATTTAGTCGCTCTTAAAGGGACATGGAAATTATGGTGGTGAATTCACTATTAGACTATTTTGACCGCGCGGAATGCTGACAGCTGCAAAAGCTTTATCGGATACCATATTACAAGAGCCAAAAAGTTTGACTTATTTCCGTTCTGAATTTTCTCAATTCCTACCTATGACGCTCTCCTCTCCTTTGAGAAAAAGTCGTTTATCGGTTGTCTCGGACTTATTTCAAAGAAATATGATGGTTTTGATGCAAATAACGAAAGGTTCATGCAATTATTTGAAACATGTTATATACAAGTATGTCAAACTCCACGGCGCTTGCAATAACAACTTCGATACAAAAAAGTTCCGAAGACTCCTAAAGAAATCATTACCACTCTCTATCAATACTAAAAATGATAAAGATGAAGATGAAAAGGCTAAATTGTTTAGTGAGACGTTCTCTCGTTTGCAAACTCTTCTTTTTTACTCTGGTATTTTTTACCAACTTGGTGCCATGAATTTTGCCAACTTGGAAACAAGCTTGGGTTGGACTTGGAAATCGCATGGAAACAGATTAGTAATCCACTTGGCACCAGATTGGAAACTAGGTAGATCTGGTACCAGGTTGGTAATTCTGTGTAGTGAACCCATCCCCTCCTCCAGACCACCCCCTTTCCCTTTCCCATGTCATAATACAGGTAACGTATAATGAATTTATTATATCATAAACTACAGTGCAAAAAATAGCTCATAGGATATGAATCAGACTGTTCTAGCAACTACATTATCTGCTTACTGAAGGAAAGCGTCATTGATTAAAGTTTTCCTTAACATCTTTTTTACCTACATTCTTCTCATACCGCTTCGCGCCAGCAATCTCTCGCCAAAAATATGAATGAGAGTACTAACGGAACATTTTCCTCAACCACATCCACAATGGAAAATACTAATGGAACGATAAGTTTAGTTTAGACGTAATATAAAACAAATCTTAGCAATAAAGCATTCCATTCGGGTCTTTTTCCATTCGGGGAGAAAATGGGAAGATATAGATAATCGTTCCGGGGCTAGCCCAGATTCTGGTGCTTCTAGCGTAGTACTCAATTCAATCCTAGTTATTGTGGATGAAATCGGGAGTAGAACATTCCATTCGGGTCTTTTTGAGGTATATGTTTCATGCATCATTCATAACCGCGACGCGTCTCGTCACCAAAAGCAGTGAAACAAATTGGTAAAAAAAACCGGAATGGAATGCTCTACTTAGCAAGCCAATGTAATATTCTATTTTAGGCCATATCAAAAGAACAATCAAAAGCTTAAAAAGCTAATAAACCTCAAAAATCACCTAGGCAGCTCCGTTCTTCAATTTGAACGTTGATCGTCCGTTGCCCTCTTCAAACGTCGATTCCTTGACGCGGTTGTATGGGGAGTCCCTAAATGCAAAATAAATAATCAAAGAGGATTATGGTTATAAGGATAAGTATTTGAACATTTCGGAATCGAAAATACAACAATAGGCAAGTTTATTTGCTCAAAGGTTTGAAATTTCCCAATTTTGCCCTATTTGTGGCTGGTTAATTGAGCGATTTTCACGACTTACATTGATTTTGAACTGAATACGGTGACCAAATCGCGTTATGAGGGCTTCAACATGATACCAGCTCAAACAAAGACAAAATTCATACCTGATAAATGTCGAAACGAAAAGAAGTCAGCTGACCTCAGTGGAAACCCGGTCTGCTTGTAGCCGAGACAGCACTTGTCCGACGAAATACCAGCAAAGAAGAAAATGACCTCAACTCCTAGAGCCTAAGCCAAACAACATAGGAATATTATGATAAGCAAACGACATACACTTTGAAGGTAGGAAATGAATGAGAAATTGATGAAAATTCATCAAAACACTCTTTACCCTTTCTGTCACCAAGCTGGAAATACAGTATAGGGTTGGTGCACGGCCGCACTCAATATCGCAAACCGAAGCACCTGGTACCAGGTTGGTGGTTTGGGGGGGGGGGCATGGAACCAAGTCGGTATTATTTCACCCTTCACTTTTGCTTTGCTGCCTTTTGGCACCAAGTTGGTTGAAATTACCAGAGTATTGCCTCAGGCAAAACGCGAGAGAGAAGAGCTCTAGCCAAATACCAGCGTCCGTCGGCCAAGTGGTCTAGTGGTATGATTCTCGCTTTGGGTGCGAGAGGTCCCGGTTTCGATCACCGGCTTGGCCCGATCTTTTGTAACTATTGAGATCTCTTTTTGGGTTTTAATGGTACAATAACCCTATTCAGTAGCTCGTTTGTATCTTACATTCCACGCCTACGTGATATATATAATATTATACGTAAGCGGAAGATTGCTGGTTCGAAAAAAACGGTGTTCTACATACCTCTCCTTATAAGATGCTGTTCAAAATATGCTAAAGTTGAGGAACTGAGGTTTACAATGGTCTATAATTTTACATAGCGTTAAAATGTGGATTCCATGATTAAACTGGATCGGGCTATTGCCAACGGATGCTGCTCATTTCACTACCTTATCCCCTCAGGGTAATCTCCTGAATCCTGTTCTCGTCTCGTTCTCTTCTCCTCCTTTCCCTCCTCAATCTCCCCTCTTCCCCCTCCCCCATCCTCCTCCCCATATCCCTTTCCCTCCTAGTACACGTTGCGCAACTTCGCGTTCCGGTTTCTGCAAACGCGCAGACGGTAAGGGATGCAGTAGGCAATAGATACGTCGGCTACCGTAATCTCCGTGCACTGCCTCCTCTATCGCGGACTGAACGCGTCTCCGGTTACCCGAGTATCCAGTATCTGCGTTGTCCACGGCGGCGCATCCCCTTTAGTCTGCCCTCGCTCTCTCCCTCTTGCAGTAGTCACTCCCTACTCCTCAACTTTTGCCTTGCACGAATATTCTCTCCTCTTTCCGTAAATTATTATATCAATCAAATTCACCCTGATTCGTACTCTCCATGACAAGCAGTAGAGATTGCCTTGCTTTCGACCTCCTTATCTGGTAGGATTGACCCCATCGAATCGCTGCGCCACTTTCAGAGCACAGCAACAAGAGCGCTCCATTCGAGTCATTTCGAGGGGTATGCTTTTTCAATTAATGATGAGCTTATTGTTAGTGATCCTGTGCTGGATGAAGCATAACCACTACAAGACGCAAATAATGAAAAAAAATTAAAAGCAAACTGCCAAAACACGGACTCATAGCTCTTCAGTGTAACAAACTCTGCATCAGATACCGTAAATCTGATATCACCCCTCTTCTGTTATGTTTGCACTCGACTCGCCTACTATCCCGTCCTCCCATTCCCTTTCCACTTTCACCGCTTTCCCTCGCTATCTGCCCTCCTTTCTCTCCACCGATGACATCTGAACTTTGTGCCATTCCAGTCCACACCTACGGCCCATTGTCTCTCCCTCTGAGAGATAGGCATCGTACCCTCGTAACTCTCCATCCCCCCTCCCTTTTACCTCTCTGTTCCCTCCCTCTCCCTCCCTCACTCTCAATACTCTCCCTCCGCTTCTCCAACCAGTCCTCCCTCCTTCAATCTCCCCCTTCTTTTCCTCTCGGATCGATCCCCGATCGTGTCCTTCAGTCTCCTTCTTCTTCATTCTTCCTCTCCTTCCCATATTCCCCCCCTTTATCTCGTCTATATCCTTCACCTTCTCATTCTCCTCTATCCCGTCAATATCGTCCTTGCCCTCCACAATAAGAGTTTCCCATCTCTCCGCTCTAACCTTCAAACTCTCCCTCTCGAGACTACTTTACAGTGCTTTTTGTGTATGAGACCTACCGTACCCCTCCTTGATTCCATCTCAGTCCCCCTAAAGAGACCGTAAACCCGGCTCTGCCTTCACTTCCTTAAAGCCGGCCTTTACAACAAGCCGGCTGGGGAATCATCCAAGCGTAGTCTTAATGCATTGCAAGTCATCGCCCGATTTACCCCGAGGTGCTGTGTCATCTTGTGCGATGATGAAATAGGCCGGAATGCATTGCCTAAGAAGCCCCCAGGAAATAATAATCATTTTTCTTCCCAGAAACTTCGCTCAGTCGCAGATTGTCGCCACATGTGAAGGTTCTGGTGGACTGCTCACGAATTCCGAATATCGTGGGATTTCCCGCATTTTCTTGCTCGCGTGGAATTGCATAGCTATTCTTAGAGAATGCCTTCATACCGTCAAAACCGAAAATTGTGGGACAGATACCGTATTTTACCGTATTTTTCGCATTATCAGCTTTAGAATAAAATAAATCTAAAAATTTCTTGCATATTCGGAAAGAGCAGCTCAAGGGTAAGCATTCAAAAAGTTTTATTTCTGGATTTCGGAGTCAGATGGCATGTGCGGGGTAATGATCACCTCCAGGACCAGTCAAAATATCAAAACTTTCAAATTTAAGCAAAAAGTGTATAAAATGTTTATCAGCCTCGGGATACTCAAATGAACCGATTTAGGCTGAAAAATAAGTCAAGGAATGCTAGAAATGAGCTTTTTTCCCGGCCTGATTTAGAGAGTTTCGCAGCGGTACCACCGGTTTCAGTAATTCCATAGCGAAGCACGAGTTATCAATTTCAAACTTTTCAAGATAGGATGACTCCAAAAGGTCCAAAGAACAGACGCACAACATTTCATATGTCGTTTGATGATTGCCGCAGTGCAGTGGCAAAAATACGGTAAAATACGGTATAATACCGTATTATACGGCACTTGTCCCAGAATTTTCGGTTTTGACGGTATTAAGACCTATTTGAAAGTATGCTCGGGAAAGACTCGTTTGATTCCTGATTCCCCTGAATATGTTCCCCTATTCCACTGTTCTCCAACTCTCCACTCTCACCATTGCTCATCTCTCAAATCGTCCGGGGGATCCCATGCAGGAAGGATCATCTTCCGCGCGAGGGCTATTTGATCGTTCCGTCGGTTACTCGCCATTCCGCTCTAGCGGACAGAACTCGCGCAATCTATAGAGTATACTCCTCGTATAGGTCCTATAGGAGGTGAACGCCAAACGCGATTCGCATAGTCTTCTGACATGCAAAAATTAAGCAAACGATGTTCTTTAAAAGCTCACCTGATTTCGGTAGGAACGCTAGAGAGCACTTCCACCCAAACATCTTGGCTCGTTGGCTTTTAGAATAATGTGACCGGACGAGTGGAGGAGGTTGATGACCAGACACGTACAACTCCATGAAGGAGATACTCTACGCGATATCTTTGTCCCCCTTCCTACAATTGGCCACTATTGTCCGCTCGTCTCATACGTAGATACACTCTCTCAAGCACTTTCCCTTCTCTCTTCTCTCTCCCTCTCTTCTTTAGAGAACATTGCAAGTGGGGAGACGGACACACTTCCTTCATTGTTCGTCATGCTGCTTGAGGGGTTCTCTGTCTCCCTCTTACCTCCCTCCTTTCCCTTTTACCTCTCCCCCCCTACTTACCTCCTCCTCACCTGTTCTCTCGTGGTTGTTTTCCGTTCTTGTCTTGCTTCAGTCCCCCCCTTCTCGTAAATGAGGTTACATGCCGTAGACGAGAAGAGAGTGAAGGGAGAGAAGAAGAAGTAAAGAGGGGGGAAACACTCCCCATCTTTGCTTTACCGTCTAGTTTATGTAGTACTGGACATCACCTTCCTGGAATCTATTCCACGATTCTCTACTGAATGAGCAAAGAGGTAGCTCGCGCCCGATATTAACCCAGAGAAAGAATACGCATTCGGAGCTAAGGAAGCGAACGGAATAGCTTATTCTGCTGTCCCTATCTAATTGTTCTGTATTTGCCTATCTTTTTTTTTGCCAGTTAATTCGTGTTCCGTGATATCACCAACCAGGTGACATTTCAACGCGCATTCTGCCATCATCAGCTGAATAATGTAAGCAATGTCACAGCCGCCGTCTTATGTAGATATGTGTACTGCTTGGTGGTCACTAGCGTTCTTTCACAGATCACGATAGGGTCTATATTTCCAGCTAAGTCTTTCGCAACTTGCTAAACAGCTAATATTTCTGCCAACGGCAACGTTTCTTTGATATACTTCTATATTTCTATATTTCATGTATGCCATGTTCGTTCAACCTCCACTTCCCACCCTTCCCCCGTAGGGAAACCCTATCTCACCATTCCTCATCCTCAAGTAGAGCGTAGTTTACCTTTTACCTACTTCCGCTCACTCCTGCTCTCCTTTCACTATTTGCTAATTACCCTCAACCTTCTCCATATTGCCACTTTACACATCTATCAATCTACCGTATTGCCTGCCTCAATCCTTCCCATTTCCCCATATCCCGTCTAGGAAGCTCTGCATGCTTCATCATATCCTATCCCTCCTTCCACTCCCCTCCCTTCCATCCATCTACTCCATCAGAGAACGGAGGGAATAGGTGCGAGGCCAATTTATGAATATCCCATGAGGTCCCCCTCCCTTCCGAAATGGCCGCAGGCATCGATTCTCCCCTCTAGCAACCACACGGTGCTTGACGGGTTTCATAATACTATGCACATTTACATTT
>LS888694.1:335685-353939 GCA_900490955.1 Micoletzkya japonica | reverse complement strand
GAATCCGACGATTGTACCGCTCTCTCGACCCTTATTGGGAAGCGAAAGAGTATTGTACACATTCTCTGAGATGAGAGAATGAGAAGCGCCGGTGTCGATGAGTACGTCGACTTCGATCGATTGCGATGAAGTAGGATCCAGAATGAACGCCCTGCCACAGGGAAGACGGGTAGGAGAGAAGGGATGATCAGAATGAGGAATGAGTTGATGAATGAGGGCCAATGAGTGGGGTTAGACCCATCGAAGGGATCAATGGTGATTGGAGGGAGTGGAGGAAGGTTGAGATTGGGGAGTGGAAGAGGAAAGAAAAGAAAAGAAAAGATCGAAAAGAGGAGAATGGGGATTGAGTGCAACGAGGCACAACGATTTCAATGGGACTCTATGTAAACTAAAGAATTAACACAGGAGAAGTCATAAAATAGCACACTTTTTTTCTCCTGATTTTGCGGAATCCATAGATGTAATATTATTCGTTCAGAAAATGAAACCATATGATAATACAACATTCATGTTCATATTATCAAACACCTCTTTACTCTCAAATAGAAGACTAAGAAGAATAAACTAGTGATGCATACAGAATGTGGGCTGGAGCGTATGGTTCTCCTATGTAATGTTGTTTTGAAATTTTTAGAATCATGTCATTTTCTAATTTTAGAATCAATGATGGTCTACCTCACTACGTCATCCACATAAGACTAAATACAGGTGCATACCAGTGCAACGATCTCATAACCCGGCCCCAAACCAGTTACTCACAACACGTTCAACAGTTAGATAACAATGTTAGACCATAAGAAGACTTAGACAACGTAAATAAATAATAAAGTTAGTTAAGAATGGGCTCCAACATGGACGTTCGTCTAGAGAAGGCTTGTTCCACGATGCTCTCAGTCCGTCCCCTGTTCTCGCCTCCCAAAAGAGGAGACTCTTCATCTTCATCGCTGACTGTATCTTCCAGCTTCAGCTTCTCGACATCCTCAGAATAGAAACGAAGCACGACGAAGTAGAAGGTGGCAGACAACGTGAATACGACCACCACAGCGTACATGCCCTGAAGCATTCCAAATAACGATTCCATGATCAGTACCGGGTCCGAGAATCCTACGATCAAGATTGAGCAGAATGTTTGACTGATCAATCGCCACAATATACTGCACCCCTTACTGCGGGTGCAGTATATTGTGGCGATTGATCAGTCAAACATTATAGTCACAAACCGCCTAACAAATCTTTTCAGAAGCTGCACGAACCAAAACGATCCCGTTATAGCGAACCATCGAGTCCTCGGAGCCGGCGCGGTACAGATCGGAGACCTTGGATGTTTTATTTTGGACAACAACCATGACGTGCAAAACTAAAGCTACCAACTCTGACAATGAGAACAATATTAAACATGGAAGTTCGCACCAGTCCGACGAACTGGGCCGACGGCGTTCCAGCTATGCCTGTAGCCAGGGCGATGAGGGAGTAGGCACACGAGCGGCTGCGGCGTGGGGAGATGGACTAAATTGTAAGGGAAATTATTGTTTCGATGAATAATCAAATCGAATAACAAATTGTACAGTCTTACTAAGAGGAGAAAAGCATCAGACAGAAGATGCAGACGGTAAATTGCAAGCCTTTTGCATCTTCCGAATGGCGATCTCTACCGATAGTGGCTAAACACAGACAAATATGGTGCTTACGATAATGAGCTGTGGCAGAAGCGAGGCGATGGGAGAGCCGAAGAAGGGATAGAAGAAGTGAGCGGCCTGGTAAAAATATTGACCAAACGATGAAGAAATAGAAATAGCTTGATTAGACATACATACAGCAGTTTAGAAATAATCGAACAAAATGGTAGAAATTCGTACCAGATTGATGATATAGCTGCGGGTGAACGTTAACAGTTGCATAATCATCATCATAGACGCGAGAAACTGCATCAAGCCGATTGAGAACGGAATCGCGAAATGGAAGGGCTTCTTGACGCAGACGAGACCTCCCGTGCGCCACTTCTGAAGAATATCAAACTATATACCGTTATCTCTTTTGCCCTATGGGAGTCAACCTTTGCAGTAGCTAAAGTACGGGTTAAATTGAACTAACTTCAACCAGGGTCGCGTTGAGTGGAATAGCGAGGAAAACGGCGATAAGAGAGGCCATCGAGTTGAGCGTCATCACCCTAAAAGCGTTTTTATGTCTATCTTGTAAAATGTAAAAAAAATATAGTTTGTGTAGATATTTCGAAACGATATTAGTAGTTCTTACTCAGTGTACGTCAGTCCCTTGTACACGGTGTCCTTGGTTGCAGTGAATGCATGCAACACGAGGGTCGGATTCCAGAAACTCTGGGCCTTGGCGAATATCGCCTGGAAGCACACAGCCACCAGCACAAACGAGAAGGAACGACTGAACACTGTTCATCGTTGCATATTATTTTAGGTAAGTTTTTCTGGTTGCAGAAAATGATCCCTCAGCATTCTGATTTTCTATGATATAACAAGGTTCTTTGAAGATGGTCAAAATGAAGTAGCAGAATGTTCCGTAGTTGGCCGGCGAAACTTACATAGAAAGTAGCTGGCGCACGTCCTTAACGTATCCCTTGCGGTCGGTTTTCGAGGAAGGTGGCAAATTCTGGAAACGCTTTCTTTCAGCTCTTATGATTATTTAAAAAACTTGTCCATAGCTAGGCTCTCTATTTTCTTATTCCTGGAAACTCCACTGAATCGTGATAACGTAATCAGTGTTTGTGAACGCTGTCTACGATTTCGTCGCAAAGCAAGCCAAAAGTGTGCAGATAACGACTGCGTTTGTGTTGATCGGGGGTTATCTGACTTCACTATGTGTTTGACGCATCCGCAGATAACACGCCAGCGACAATATTTTGAAGGCTATTCCTGTAATCCGTGGGTTGTGTAAGATTACTACAGAAATCGTCATATCAAAACAACAGGGCTTCACTTGAAATAATAAAAGGAAATAGCAAATGCTCGCACCGGCAGCAAGCAGAACAGGAGCAGAAGGCATATGGCGATTAGTGGAATGGGTAGGAAGAGAGCGAGTTGCCAGCCGAAGTTGTTGGAAACGAAGTACGAGGTGATTGAAGAGGCGCAGATTCTGAATTCCTATTCTAGCTGTTTATCATTTGTTGATCTTGAATAACATTGTCGAAAGAGCCTTTTTATTTCACTCTGAAGCTTACAAGGTTAGAATGTTGGCCAGAGCTCCAACCATGAAGACCCGGCTGATCTTCGACTCTGAGATTGAACAATCATCAATAGATATTTATATATTTATTTATCGAATACGTTTTCACGTATTCGTATTCGATAATATTATAGATACACAAATCATCAAATGTTTTTATGCGATTGGAGAGGTATCAAGATAAGCCCACATCATTCCAAGTGTTCTAATAGCGAGTAGCGGTTTTCGCGCACAGGATCTTCGTGCGATCCTGTATGCGAACCGATAAACGAAAATGCTTGGTGCGGATTAGTCTATCCAGACATGAAATAATAAAAAATAGTGGTTAATTGGCTATTTGATACATTAGATGAATTATTAGATAAATTCGCTATTGGATACATACATTCTTCACCGAGCGGAATGCTTGAGAAGAAATTAGCATACCCTCAAACAGCTCGCTGGCCACGACCTTCGATAGAACACCGAGCGCCGAGTGACCGAGTTCTGTTAGAGTACGGAGAAGGACGAACAACTGGAATATTCATATCAAATGCTTCATTGAACTTTAGTCAACAGAGGAAGGCATAAGGTTACGCTATAAGCTGCGGAATAGAAAAGACCACTTGCTACACTTTCTGTTAACATCATCTGTTTCGAAAACAAAAAAGCCCACCCAGTACTGACGGCTGGCTACAAAGAGTGACATCGAGCTCAGGAACACCCATGAAGTTAGTGAGAGTAGAACAATTAGTCTGCAAACTTCAACATTCAGAGCTTCTCTTAATCGATGATTTCATGGTGATACAAAAGCTCAAAAGCCTCTAAATATTCAATTTCTCTCGCTGTGACCACCAAGCCAAGCTTCACGGCCCCATTGCGTCACGTCTGTTTTGCCATACGTTTGACGCTGATAGCGATTGTGTCGCCTCAGCACTTCGTGTTCATACAAGGGAGCAACTCACCGCTTATCTACCCGGTCTCCGATCACGCCGACCGAGATCATTGCTATGGACGAGGAGAGCACGGAGAGCGTCTGAAGTACAAACACTTTTTCACTTATTTATCTTGCATAAAATATTGTGAAAGATACCTGTAACAGGGCAGCTGATGAGTCGGAGATGACGAAATACTTTTGTATGAGCGGCACGGCGCCTCAAAAGAATGATACATAATGTGTTGAATATAACATATCCCTTGTAATAGATTTTGGTACAATCTTCGTAACTATCTTCGTGAAAATTTTAAAAAAAATGAAACATATGTAGATGTGGATTCGCTCACCATCTTGAGCTCCTTTGTCGTAAAACATTGATGCCTCAGCGAGAACGAGAAGAGCCGCAACTGCCAGCTTTTGCACCATGGAAACCTTGAAGAATAATCTTAGCTCTAGAGCAGAACTGAATTATGTTTGTGAAAAATCGGGGAGTCTAAAGATGAAAATATTTTAACGTTTACAAACGTAATAGAAGTGTGTAGTGCTTCCAGTTAACGAAAAGATACCTCCAGTGATTTCATGAATAGGCGATACAGTCTCACCTTTCCCTTGGAGATTTCCACAGCAGGTTCACGCGTTGCGTAGGCCATTTCGAAAGCTCTCGAAAAAAAAGAAGCAAAATACATTCGTTCTCGAAAACACAGCGCGAATACAGTATGAACACGCAACGAAGGTACTAGCAAGTCAACATTCTCTGTTCCACAATAACATTCTCTAGCTGGTGAATCTTACTGTATGAAAAAAATCGAAAGGATGTTTTCTGTCAGTTCATTATCTTGTAGCTTAGCAAATCAGACCATTGGGTGCCACGACTGACCAAGGAATAACTGACAGTTGTGATCCTCGTTCGCAACAGAGATAAGAAGGTAGGAGGGAGTGTTATACCGTGCATGGAACGATCGAAATACATTGGTTTTACGACGGGTGAGAGGCGCGAAAGGAATGAGAATACAATACTTAGGCTGGATGAGATATTTGCGATGAAATTTTTTTAAGTGTAATACATTGTACTCAACAAATGTCACGGCTTACAATGACAATTAACAGATACCACATTTAAAGGGAACCTAAACTGTCACAGGAAATTGTCTCATACGACTGGTTCAGCCTAGAAACAGACATGGTGAAAATATGAGATCTCAAAACTTCATGCTTCCAGAGATATGGGCTTGCAGTCATGTATTTGACCCACCACACGGTGAACTGTAGCTAGTTTTCTGCTTATCGACGTTCTTTCGCGACCGATTCCCCAATCTACAGATCTCCCTTATTTACGACCCTGCTTCTTCCCTGCGGACCGTGGTCATTTTCAGTGATCTACTGCTAACGTTTCGTCTTTCTTGCTATCTTCCACCGTGTTTTGCGCATTCTAGTACTACCTTACAAATATGTCTATAGGTGAAAAAGAATCTCCTCTTGTTCACCAAAGATGCTTGCTGTTCTCTTCCATCTGGACCCCGTCAACCAATGAGCTGACAAGCTGACAAACTGACAAAAAAATGTGGGACTTCAATATTGGATAAGGCTCTGGGCAGAGCCGGGAGTGACTGTGTATGCGATAAGCACGACCCGTAGCAAGTAATCTAATTGAATCCCGAATATCTAATTGAATCCCTGTAGCACTTTAGGTTATGTTTCACTAGCACGATTTCCGATCAAGGTCTGTCGCGGATTTCCTCTCCTTCATTGTTCTCACACCGTCTCCTCTCGCCTCAGCACCAATAACCAATCTCTCTATTTCTGCACATTCAGATCCTTCCATCCTCGCCTTATTTGCGTCTGTCGAATTCCTCCATCCAGCTTACCGCTTCGGAAGTAGGAATAAGAGAGCTAACGGAACATTTTTCTCAACCATACATTCCTCTTTCGCAAATTTAAATCTCCTCCCCTGTTCTCGTGGCTTTGTCTACTCGAAAAATGTGGAAAAAACCCTCTGCTCTACACTGAGTGGTAATGTGGCTCACGGTCATAATATTTTTATTCACGAAGCATAGGACTACCAGAACGAAGCAATAGGAACTAACAAAAAAAGAAAAAAAAACTTTTGTATTATAACACTCTAAATGTTTTGCTTCTCAAAAACTTGTGTTTATTTGGTGTAGTGATAAAGTATGATGTTTGCTTATGCTTTGATTTTTACAATAAATAAGGGCGTTTAACTCGTTAGCAAGCACCATTCTTAGAACTGGAGACCCGGCAAAGTAAGGAGAGCGCTGAGAGTAAAACAACCTAAAACCCAGTTAACATAAACATGCCTTTCGTGGCCCTTTTTAAAATTTAAAAATTTCAAATGGGCTCCAATGACATCCGTCTGGAGAAAGCCTCTTCCACCATGCTCTCCGTCCGTTCGCCGTCTCCTTTATTTCCGACCAGAGGTGACTCCTCATCGCTGAGGTCTTCTTCCAGCTTCAACGTCTCGACGTCTTCCGAGTAGAATCGAATCACGGCGAAGAAGCAGATCACCGAGCACATGGATATCGAGACAACAATGTACATGCCCTGATGGTTGTGGAATAATGTGTAAGCAGCTGCCGCAATAATTGGCATAGCATAAGCATAGGAACTCCCCGCTTAACTTATAAGGTTAATCGTGCATTAAAAGGACAATACTGGTTTCTGGTAAGCGATGTGCACCCACCAAAACGATTCCTTTGTAGCGAACCATCGAGTCCTCCGAGCCGGCCCGGTACAGATCAGACACCTGTTATAAGAACAAAGATGAAAGCAGACTTAAAATTGAAAAGATCTATAGTTGAATAAAAAGATCCGTGAGTTCACAATTCCGAATATCAGACGAGAGAGTGTGTGAAAGTGAGAGAATTAGACGCATTTTGGAATCAAAGAAACTGACGGACCGGTTTATACTACTATAAGAACGTACCAGTCCTACAAACTGCGCCGACGGCGTTCCAGCTATGGCGGAGGTCAGTGATATCAACGAGAAAGCGCAGGCACGGCTGTGACGAGGGGTGACGGCCTATTAGATACAGGTATAGTGGAATTTAAACATTCGTCAATTGACCATGCCGAATATCAGACGACAGAGTGTGCAAAAGTGAGAGAATTAGACTCATTTTGGAATGACAGTAACGGACGACCCGGTTTATTTTAATATAGTTTCTTTGGTTCCTAGATTTTTTTAATTTATTTTGTTGTGTAAACTGTAGAGTGAGCCATTTACCCCCAACCCCACCCCCAGCAATGAAGAATGATACAGGGGGGGAACCCCCCCAGTGATAGTTGGGGAGTCGGGGGTTGGGGGTAAATGGCCCACTCTAGTAAACTGCTGCTGAGTATCCACACTATCTCATAGGTATACAAAGATGTTCATTTGCGTGTCTTTTGCGAAAGTTATAATTGCATCACGCTTTCAGTCCTTCTTCAGATTGGTTGAGACTATGCATCGTCAAAAATATTACGATGATGAGTTGCGGAACGAGAGAGGTGATGGGCGAGCCGGAGAAAGCGTTGAGAAAGATGCCGATCTGAGTTCACTTCGGTCAGCCAGACAAATAATATGTAAATATGTAATGCAAACGGTTAAATATCTAACTCTAATTCATTTAACAATTTATTATTATTCGTGAGTCATGTACTAATAGAATATCCTAAAAATACGAACTCATATTTACCAGATTGATGACGTAGTTTCGGACGACCGACAGCAGCATCATAATCATCGTCAAATGCCCGAACAATGACATAAGTCCTAGAGAGAAGGGAATCGCGTAGCGAAAGGGCTTCTTGACGCATATGAGACCACCCGTGCGCCACTTCTGAACGATGTCAGATTATGATAACTGGTACGTACATCCTCATTCGTAAATATTTGAGAACTATTATTTGAGGAAAAGGAACGTTGTGAAATCTTTGCAGCGCACTCCACTAAATACAGTGAAACTCTCTTGGCAAAATGCCAGCTTAGGCTAAAATCCGGCTCCGGCTGACGTCTTACGGTGTTTAGCGGAAAGAACTTTGCAGCTCTCTCAACGTTCGTTTTCCTCTAATAATATTAGGGATGTTTTATTGAAGCTTAGGTGCAGTGCAAATTGAGACGAATTCACCTCAGCCAACGTGGCATTGAGCGGAATAGCGAGAAAAATCGTGGCTACCGAGATGATCGAATTGAACGTCACAACCCTGAATAATACAACGTACTGACAACAATGCATCCTCTACTCTCCAGACTCGACCGTACTTAGTGTACGTCAGTCCCTCGTACACCGTGTCCTTTGTCGCATTGAAGGCGTGCAGCACGAGGGTCGGGTACCTGAAGTACAACATTCCATTCTGGTCTGTGCTCACCCACTACAGTTTAACGAGTCATAGGCTCATAATAAATTGGCCGTGAAGCATAGATATCAAGAAGAGCGGAGGGGACGGCTCTCACCAGAAGCTGTAGGCAGAGAGAAAGATGGTTTGCAAACAAGCGGCCACGAGAACCGAGGAGTACGAGCGACTGCAAGTTAAAAAAGAGAATCGTCAATATGAAAAAGAACATCGACAATATTAGTATATATCCATATTTTTATACACTTAGCGCATTAAACTTGCATAGAAAGTAGCTGTCGCACGTCCTTGACGTACCCCTTGGGGTCGGTTTTCGAGGAAGGCGGCAATTTCTGAAATTTCAGACAATAGCTCATATTTTTCCAATTAATCTGGCTTTTTGGCGTTCTGGTAACTGCAATACGTAAGCAACACCAGTATCTCGGTAGATGTAAGTGTAAACAACATCGAACTCCATCCGCCAATTCGTACCGGTAACAGGCAGCACAAGAGCAGAAGACAGACTGCGATTGGCGGGATGGGTAGAAGCACAGCGATCTGCCAGCCAAGATTGCTAGAGACGAAGTAGGAGGTGACCGAAGAAGAGCAGAGCCTGTGTGGATCCGAGTACAAAATCACGATTTTGTTCGCAATATTGAATTTTTTCACCTTCTGAACTCTATCTGTTGACTACCACATAGAGAGGTGATATTTGTTCGAAGCTTACGTGGAGATAACGTTTCCCAGTGCGTTGAACATGAAAACGCGGTTGATCATCGACTCTACAATGCACGCTTTGCCGTACTTATTTCTTCCTCAGCGAGATGAATACCAGTTGTAAGTTATTCATGAGCTTACAATTAGAGATCAAAATCTTGCTGCCCAACTTTTCTTTTTTTCAAAGAACTGCATTTATATGCCCTCGAGTATATCAGTATATTAGTTTAATAAAACAGCGACTAAGGATAAGATTATCTCATTACAGCTTAGTAAGCTGAGCTTACCCTCAAACAATTCGCTGCAGACTACCTTGAACAAAACTCCCAGAACCGAGTGTCCGAATACTGCTATCGTACGAAGGGCGACAAACAACTGCAACGGTCTCGGGTTCTCTTTTTTCCAACTTTGATTTTTCTTAGATTTTAAAAAGTAAGGGAAATCTAACATATTATACACCGAATTGCCTCTCCCCATGCTGTTTACGTACACTCAGAGAAATTTGTGGGGAATATTTCCCCACGATTTGCACTTCGGGAATAATTCACCAGCCGGCTGGGGAAATTTCGGCTTTTGGGGGGAATTATTCACTAGCGGGCTGGGGAATTTATTCCCGAAGTGCATTTCGCGGTGATATTTGTGGTTAATTTTCGCTCAGTGTAATAGCATTATATTTGCTTGTTCTTAGTTCGAACTATAGTTCACAAGTGATCGCAGCAAATTTTTCTTATTTTAAACAAATTCCGCCCCGATCTTTCATTTTAGGCATGTTCGAGTAGCTAACTGCTTACCCAATATTGGTAGCTCGCCACGAATAGTGACAATGAACAAAAGAAGACCCATGAAGTTAGTGAAAGAAGGATTATCCGCCTGTAAGCGACTATATACATATAGCTTTCCATGTTTAAACAACTAGAACCTTTTTATCTCGAAATAAAATTTGAAAATCTCTATGGTTTGGTATCTTCGAACGAGGCGCGAAAAGGTCACACAAAGGAAATGTGGCTAACCTCTTATCTACTCGGTCACCGATCACTCCAATCGAAATCGTTGCTATCGATGAAGATAGCACCGAGAGGGTCTAAATTTAATAATTGTAAGGTTGCTTCAAAATAAAACGAAATTGCAAACAACGACTACAATAGAAATTTGTACTTTGGGGTCAAGGCTTTCTATATTATTCTTGTGATGTTGTTTACTTGTAACAGTGCAGCCGAGGAATCGGAGATTGTGAAGAAATTTTGAATGAGCGGAATAGCTCCTAAATGGATTTACAAGTTTGGATATACACTGAGATAAATTTCATAGCACACGCTACCACCGTGAAAATTCACAAGCCGGATAGGGAAATATTCCCTAAAAAGACTAGAGAGAGGCTAAATTTTTAGAGAATTTTCGCAGTGGTAGCGTGTGCTAAGGAATAATAAAGAAACTCTAACGGGCCAGTTAAATTTCTGTACAAGTGTACAGTTCTTTTGTTTGTTTTAGTTTTCCTCTTAGAATAAAGATAATTCTAATGGAAATGCTGGAACCAAATTTAACAGATCGACTCGCCGTGTTCCGCGGTTTTGTCGTAGAACATCAAGGCCTCAACCAGAAGAAGGAGAGCTGCTACAGTGACTTTCTGCCCCGTAGAGATCTTAAATTATTTATTTTTTTAATGTGAAGCCTAACTACGAGTTAAAACACGAAAGGCTAGTGTATATAAACAATGCTAACTCATATTGTAAAAAGTGTATTCCGAAAATATGCAACAATCTCACCTTCTTCATGACGATTTCCACATCACGATCTTTCGTCGGGCAGGTCATTTCGGAACAAGTCTCTAACAATAGTTTATAATTACGAGTAGAAAAACAACAGTGAATAAATAAACATAGTTTGCGATATTTTAGTGTTGGGCGCTCCGTAAAGGCAAACCACTTGCGGCCTTGTTTAACTGGCTTTACAGACAGCTCTGAGCGCGGTTCGCAGCAGAATGATAAGAAAGGGCGGAAGTAGAATACCGCATGAGCAATAATTAAAATACACACGACTGTATTTACGATGAACGAGATAGAAGGGAAAACATAATAGAGAGGCTCAAGGTTCATGATCTCGGTTAAAATAAGAGTTCAGTTAGATCCCGGTACAAATAAAAAAGAAGTGTTCATCTATGAGCAGATATGGTTGACGAAAATGTTCCGTCAGTCGTCTCATTCCTACTTCCGACGAGAGAGCGAAACGGTATGAAGAGGGTCCAGACAAAGTAGGAATGAGTTTACTGACGGAACGTTTTCGTCAATAATATGTGGGCGTAATGAATTTGAAGTCGAGCAAGAAGAGAAAAGGCATATACAGGAAAAAGAATGGTGTTTAGCCTACAGGGGGGCTGAGATTTACAAGCTTCGTTTAGTCTCTTCGCTATGCCTGCGACCTGTCGATCCGATTACGAACCAGGAAGTTCCCTTTCATAGTACAGCCCTTATCAGGCGGAGCTTGAGTCCATCACCCACCGTCTCTTTGTAGTCTGCCCATCTTGTCTGCTCGCTGATCACTCAATGGAATCTAGACAGCGCGCGGTGCTCGTTTGTGAGTAACGGTGCGCAACAGCGGAAGTATAACTCAGACTCCATAAAAGCCTTCAGTCATGTGCAGGAAATGGCTCGCCGCGCAACGAATACGATATGTGATCTATAACAAAGGAATTGCTATGTACTTTATCGATAACTCATAATTTCGTTATTGTTAGTTGACCATCGGTTCGAGCAGGGTGGTCCGCCTCGACAGTGCCTGTTCTAGGACGCTCTCCGTCCGTCCCCTGTCCCCTCCCATCAAGGGCGCCTCCTCCTCTTCTTCCCTATCCTCAGCCCTCACGCGCTCCGTATCCGCTGAGTAGTAGCGGAGAATGAGCAGGTAGAAGAGGCCCCCGACGCCGAATAGGGTGACGATCACCAGCATACCCTCAAACGGGTACATTCAGGGAACCCACCGTTTCATCACATCGGTCATTTCATCAACACTTTTTTTACGTAGATCACGGTTGCTGAAATGACCGATCTGATGAAATGGTGGTCGACATTCACACCCCACCAAGATCAAGAATAAGAGAGGATTGTTTGAAAATAGTGTTTGCGAATATTATAAAGAAGCATGAAACATCGACGCACCATAGCGATGCCGCGAAAGCGCACGAGCGGATCCTCTGAGCCGGCGCGGTAAAGATCGGATACCTAAATGAGGGGATCAAAGATCATCTTGGATGACGAAACGACCGTACCAGTCCCACATACTGCGCCGACGGCATGCCGACCAGACCGGAGACGAGGGTGATGATGGAGTAGGCACAGGCACGGTTACGACGAGCGACTACCGACTGAAGGTATAGTGCGGAAGTATAACTCATTGTCAGACTCCACAAAAACCGATCCGTCCGTTGCTCTGATTCCAAAATGCGTCTAATTCTCTCATTTTTGCGCACTGTCTCGCCCGATAGTCGGAATGGTTTACCAACGTATCTTTTTATTCCACTACAGTACACTAGATAACTGTGGCTGACAAGAAAAATACTTAAATATTAGCTGGAAAACGATTTGCGATCCATGGTAAACGACGCTGTAGCTTAATGCAGCTCTTACGAAAATGAGTTGCGGTAGCAGGGAAGCGATCGGCGAGACCATGAAGAAGTTGAGAGATTGAGCCATCTGAGAATTATTATTAAGCTGGATTTATTGTATAAACGTCCTAGTGTCTGCTTTGTTTTTTTGATTGATTCACTCATCATATTTGCCAATTTTAGGGATGCAGTGACTCAACTGCTTTAGCTTACAAGGTTAACGGCGTAGCTCGTGGTGTAGCTCAGAATCTGCAGTGTGACCATGGCAAAGGCGAACAGTTGAAGGGCTCCCATCGACAGCGGAATCGCGTAGGGAAAGGGACGCGCGCCGCACAAGCAGCGACCCGTGCGCCATTTCTGAGAGTGAACAAGAATCGTAGATAACTCTTTTTCTATGTTTCTATGTTAGTCTTTTGAACTTTCTTCTATGCATATTTACTTGTTACTAGCAAATCACTGCAAATTTTGTCCGTATGTCTGTGTGTGTGTCTGCCTGTGTGTACGTAGGTCGATTATCTCCTTTAGCATTGCTAATTTTAAAAAAAGTTCTTACAAGACCCCTATTCAATTCTCCATACCTCGGGACCATTTTTGCGTTTTTGAAAATTTTGCAAACTGGCTGAGAAAATCGATATATTTGAAATTTTTCAAAAAATCTTCTAATTTTGTCAGAATACGTTTCAGAACACGGGGATCATTTTTGGTCAAAAAGTCATCAGAGAAAAACTTTGAAATTTTTCGGGGTTGCTTTGGAAAAAATGTGAAAAAAGAATTGCACCGGGCGTAATCCAAAGAGAGAACTTTTCATTTCTATGTATACAATGGCTCCTCCATACCTCAATGATCGTAGCCAGTATCGGTAGGCCAAGCACAACGGAGACGAGACCACACAGGGAGTTGAAAGTCATCACTCTGATGTGTACAGTAAGGGATCGCTAATACTATTATTGAAGGTCTTTCAAGATTATGGATTAGATGAGCGTCCTATACTAAAAATACAAGCGGTGTTGTTGATGTAAATAGTAGGGGTTAGTGTTGTCATTCTTTCATGCTTCTCATTACTCTCTCGGTCTCATAACGCGATTAAAAGGTTTGGTTTTCAAGCCCTAGTAAATGGCGATACGACATACTGCGTATAGCTCAGTCCCTCGTAGGTCGTGTCCTGTGTCGCGGTCCACGCGTGCAGCACAAGACTGGGCAACCAGAAGGAGGTGGCCTTGGTGAAGAGGGACTGGCACGAAACCGCCATGAGGATGAGGCCGAACGAACGACTGGAATCAGTAGTCGATTGATTTCATACTGTTTCATACTTTTGCAGCGTATCTAGAAAGGTTAGTTGGAAGATAAGAACACACATCGTGAGAAGTTGCCGGACATCGCCTAAGAAGCTCTTGAGATCCTGCTTACAAGAGGGGCGTGAACTCTGCAAAAATGTATCAAACCTATCTTCTTCATAAACATTCGAATTCAAAATAATGTAGACGCTGACAGGTTGGAGGCAAAACAAGAGCAGGACACATATTCCTTCGAGGGGAATGGGAAGGGCTACGGCGAACTGCCAACCTGCAAAAGGAAGTAGAAGAGATGTATCTTAAGGGTATTCAACTCTTACGGCTTCTACAACGACACCTACCCAAGTTGTTGGATACAAAGTACGATGTGATTGAAGCCGCCGACAAGCTAAAAGTTATTTATGCGGTATGTAGTGTGGTAGCCTTCTTCCAACACAGTTGCAAGTTTCATTACTTTAAAAATAAAAAGTTTCTTACACCGTAATAATGTTCGCAAGGGCCGCCAGCATGTAGACACGGCCGACGGTTGCATCTGCACAGTATTCTGACAGCAGTGAAAATGTTAAGCGAACGAGAAGCCGAAAAATAACCCTGATTTCGGTAGGAACTCTCGCACGGAAAACACCGTATCCAAAGTATTTTGGCTCGTTCGCTTAACATTTAGAACACTGTGTCTGAAATAGAGCCGTCGAATCGGGTCTTTTTTATTGTTATCTTTCATCTGGTCCTGTATAACTAGCGTATTGCTTGATTTATGGAATACGTGAAACATAGCCATGAAAAAGACTCGATGTGACGGCACTGATCTGAAACCGTCTCACATCTTCCGCAACACTGATTGATTTCAGCCCTTCTGCAACTGCAACGTATGCGTTTAAGCAAAAACAATGGCGGCAATGGGCTTATGTGCACTTCTCTTGTTGTACGGAAAAAAATAACCGGCGGCCAATCGTCAGACTCCGAGTTTCCCTCGCCTACCCTCGAACAGCTCGCTGATCACGACCTTCGACAGGACGAGCATCATTGAGTGACCGATCTCCGTGCAGGTTCGAAGAACGACGAATAACTGGTTGAAATAAGCAAATTCTTCACAATATCTTTCTCACAATACTGCTTTTTTGCTTGACCACACGCTCCGGAGTAAGTAAAATAAATAAATAAATGTCCATGCACTTTTTTCGCAATTAGCTATACTAGATAGATAGATAGATAGATATTTATGCAGTTTCATAGAAAAAAAGTAGATAGGGCTTTCGAAACGTCGCGACTCTTCCAAAGAATAGACTAGGTGATTTCATAACGTCGCATACTTCTCTATCTTATAGTAGTCGTTCGATTGACATTAGTGACAGTTTGCTTAGCTCTTGAAAAAATTGATAAGGTAGAGCAAACTAATCAAAAGAAGACAATCTTCTCGTACCCTATTCCGTGCATGTTCTTCTTCTTATCAAGATTATATCTTAGCTATGCACACCCAATATTGGCTGGCCGGCACGAACAGAGACAACGCACTCATGCAGAACCACGATCCAACTGAGAGAAGGACGAGGTGCCTGCGGGAGATGTTTATGTTGCTTTATCGCTTCTCCAGATTTCTACTTTTCTGAGATTTGCGTTTTGAAATGTATATAATAGAACGCACTTCATTGATAAATTATGTACATTTCGCATTGATTTTTTCATATTGCGGTGATAACGCCTGTCTTTCGATTTCTGTTCGATTAAATTGTGCAGCTCATTTCTAAGTTTTCGCTCTCTTCGTCTCTTTATACCGCCACTGACAGAATGTGTTCCTCAATCAAACCAATCAGCGTCTTCGATGCCGAAGTTTCGTATGACGCAGAACGGCGCTCACCTCTTATCAACGCGATCGCCGATAATGCCAACCGAGACCATGGCCAGCGAGGAAGAGAGAACGGAGAGGGTCTGCAATGGTACTCAGTTTTAGAAAACAATGTTTTAATAAGAATCAATTTGGAAGCTGGTGCATATTCGTTATTTCATCGTGATGGGTCTGCATTTATTTTGAATGAAAATTTCGTGTAAAAGTTATTAAATTTGTTTGTGACACCTGTATCAAAGCCGCGGATGAGTCCGAGAGCACAAAGAAGCTTTGGATGAGCGGAATCGAGCCTGTGTCAGATGAAATTATTTAGATAGTTCCGAGAATACCGGACCGTCTTGGGCTGATTTATCGTAGAACATGGAAGCTTCCGAGAGAATGATCAGGACCGCAACCGAAACACGTTGTATCGAGGGAACCTGGAAATAATTCATAGTAGCTGAGAGCATTGAACATGCGTTCAATATATTGCATACCTTCCGAGGAAGCACTTCCACATCCTCTGACTTGAAGGAGACGCCGCTCATCTTCTTCTTATCTTACCGCAAGTTAGCTATGAACGAGAGCATGCTTTATAACAGATTTTGAGTAACAGAAAAATTTGTTGTAACAGAAAGACTTGCTTTGATAAATTCAAGAAAATATGAAAAGTTTCGGGTCAATAAGTCTTAAAAGAGGGGAATGAGCCGTTCCTTATCACTCAAGTTCCAGAACGGACAACCTCTCCTCTGACAGCTTACTTCGACTTTTGCACCGTTATCTCAGCGGCTGTCAACTAGAGTCCACTGAGCTTCAACGTTCTTACCACACAGAAAAGCGTCCGATGTTGATTAAGAGGACTCGTTTTTTTTACGTTGTTTCACGTCCATTTTATGTTTCACGTATCTTAGGCCTCATTTATGTAGTGAATGTAACAATATGATATTATCAAACAAACAATGTATCGATTATTGGCGAAAAGGATCTAACCTCATGTAATATCACTTATGTGTGTAATGCTCACACAAATTATGCATCTCCCCTCTACAACTCTTCCCCGGAACCCTCTATATCCTCCCTGATAATATTGATGATCGGCGCGTAGATCTCCTTTGGTGCACGCATTCCCCACGAGAAATCGAAGTGATTGAAGCCCGCGTAGTGGTAGTTGCCCTCAAATTTCATGTCTATATTTATACTTAGATTTTGTAAATTTGGATATGTTTTTTTCCAAAACCCAAGACAAACCTTGATGTAATCATGGTTGAGCCATTTGAGAAGGTATCTTTTGATGTCTTTAGCGTCCGCCATGTAATCGTCGTCTGACCTGAAACGTTGCGTCAATAGACCAGTTTAAAATGCGCATAGTTTCAGATCTTCTAAAACATTTTTGCATGCCCAAATTTTATGTACCCAACCATGCCTACCAAAACAGAAACATGTCCGTCTCGATTTTTGAGTAATCGTACTTCGGTGGAAGCAACTGCAATATTTCAGCTCAACATTTATTCACAATATTAAATACCGTTCCATATTTCTGGAGGTTGTCTAGTCCATAGTTATACCGCCGCGCGTACCCGTCACCTTGAACCTAAAGAAAGCATTTCAAGTAAAGCGCATGGTACCATATCATTTTCAAAAAGTTCCTTTGCGTTTGAATAACAGTACAATCCTGATCGAATTGATTTTCTTCTCCTCTATGTTATTTGCTCTCGCTATGCAAATTAGACCATATTGGCTAATTCTGCGGAGTCAATCTTTGATCGAAAGAAGGCCGACTAGAAAACGAATATATGTTATAGGCGAAAGGTATTTGACAAAGTTGTCAAGTAATAGCACGCACCATTTGTACCCAATGCTCCAAGTTCTTCGTTGAGGTTCCTGCGGGAAATTTCGATACATAGACGGCAGTTCGTGACTGACGTGTTAAAATTTAATTTGCAATAACTGTTAAAGGAGAAAGGCATGTGTATGCAAATTGGGGCTTAGATTGTTTCACTGCTTTGCTCGAAGAGTGCTTGTTATAAGCGATAGTGAGGCTCTTTTTTATCTGCTCATTTTGAAATGGAGCTCGCCATTATGTGATGATATAAGCTGCAAATAATCTAGACCTGTTTTTGGGTATCGCCACCAGCCGCGCGTCTAATGTGGAGAAAAAGATGATCAGAAAAATGATCAATTAATTTTCTCGTCTTTTTCTCGTCTTTTTTTCTCTGACTCTTTTCATTCCTGCACTCTTTTCATCGGTCGTCTTTAATTGAGCAATAAATCTCGACCTTTATTTCTCAAGTTTTTCTCGCCATTAATGATGAGGTGGTCGGAGAAAAACGAGAGAGTGTGTGCTTTGAAGAGAGGAAAAGGTTCCCCATGAATGAGGGGCCTTTTCCCTCT
>LS888694.1:273077-295967 GCA_900490955.1 Micoletzkya japonica | reverse complement strand
CTGAGCCGAGATATGGCTCGTTGCTCAAATGTCGTCGGAGGGAGATGGGGTGCAAAATGAAGTGGGGGATGAGGGGGAAGGGGTGGGTAGTTGAACAAAACCAACCGCACCCCTAAAAGTTGATTCTGAGCCGAGATATGGCTCGTTGCTCAAATGTCGCTTGCTCAAATCAAAACCCCGTTGCTCAAATGTCGTTGCTCAATTGTCATAGACCCGGAATGAATTCATTCATGATCTCACGAAGACTCATCAAGCATTCAACAACAATGAGGATCACGCAGTACTCCCAATTCGCTAAGAGAACTCTGTTCGCTCTGCAAAGGTGCCCCTATTGGATCTCTCTAACCTGTATGCAACTATAAAGGACATACACTAGTTAATTGGAGTGCCCTTTCGAGTGGGACAGGCGCCACCTAATGTGCTGTTGATCACAGCGAAAGTAAAAATCAGCGAGATCAAAGGGACAGGAAGTCTTCGTTGACTATTGACTAGACCCATGCGCTCTCCGTTCTGCTTTATCTACTGTCATAACAATCGACAACTGCCGGGCCAGAACGCAACAATACTACGCGGACGACTCATTTATCTAGAATAACGATAGTAAACACAATAAAATGATTAATAAATAATTAAATATTATAAAAATCAGGTGAAAAGTGGATGGACAAGTCGTTCGAGTTCGAGTGTACTGAGGGCGGAGTCTCCAAGTTCATCGGATGTGTAGCGCCCAACGGAGAGAAGATCAACGACGCCCAAGTCAAGGTCACTTTATTTTTTTATTTATTTATTTATTATATTTCCGCAATCTTCATTTGTCCTCGTGTACTTTGGGAGAGGGTGGAGAGGGTGAGATTCTATAAATAAACTCGGTAAGCGAATGCAAATAAATATTCTAAGGAGATCAACGGGATCAAGATGGAGTGCAAGCAGCACAGCAACGGAACGATCGCCCTGCAGGTGGCGAAGAGTGTGACGAAGCCGGTTGTTTGAGTGGCTTGATGACTTCTGCATGGGAGTGTTTATGACGGTTGTGCTTCATGTTCATCCTTTTTAAACTAGCAAAACGAACAGTATCAAGAACACCATGAAACGCTACTAAAACGGATTTCACTAATTCTTCACCTAACCCAACTTGTTCGTAACCTTACATCCTTTTAGTCAACATATCCTCTTTCCTCCGAATGCATAATACGCGTAGCCAAGTCTTTTATTGCTCCATTTTTTTGTGCTGTGTGATTTATTGGATTTGATAAAGGAAAATCACTCGTGTGATGGCCCACTATCGAATTATTCGTTCGCTGTGATATTCAGCATATCCACAAGACGAATTCACGGTTTCTGATGGATATAAACTCACTTCAATGCTTTTGAGAACAAATTAACCAAAATGGTTTGCACTTTGCCACATACTCTAATCCTCTCCTTTAGTTCTGTAAACATAATGCTTCGGGCTTTCCGATACGAGGTTTCAACATAATATTTTTAGGGTCTTCCCAAGGAAAAGACTGCAAACTGCGTAGGCAAGGACGGAACAACACATGCTCATGGTAATGATTTCAGATTTGGCATAGGTTAGATAGATGAGCAGATAGATAAAAAGGTATGTGTTGAAGTATGTGTGACTAAGTGTATGAATAGCTAATATAAAATAATGCGTTTTTTTCGATATTCAGTATACTAGCTGTTTTTTCAGGTTCAACTTGGGTCGAGAACGTGATGTTCGAGTACAAGTGCGACGATCACGGAGTCAAGAGCATCAAGGTACATTTGTGAGAAATGTTCCGCCAGTAAACTCGTCCCTATTTCGTCTGGACTCTCTTCACTGCTTCGCTCTCTCGTCAGAAAAAGGAATGAGACTATCAATGAAACTTTTCCCTCAACCACAGAATAGTTGTGAAATACCGAACAGGTAATTAGTCATTATTATAGCATTGTTAAATTATTATAATCTCAAATTTCTATTTTGAAGGGATGCGTTGTGAAGGAGCAGGGCCTGCAGATTCCCATCAACGAGACGCGATCGGCCGGAAATACCGTATTTCAGTCAGTTTGCGATACCATACTGACTTTTTTCGTAACCAGGAAAGAAATATGAAAAAAATTAATTTCAGCTGTGAGAACAAAGACGGATCGTACCGCTTCTATACTACGGACAAGCAGTGATTACCCTTATCTCACTTTCTCTTTAGTTATACGAGCAGAATCTTCATGACAATAATACGCTAACTATATATTCCTCACCATAATTATGGCCCTTAGTTTCCCGTCCCCGTCCCGTGAACGAATTATAATGTTTGTGATGAGCATAAACCTTAATTGCTTCTGGTGTATTGAGTGAGAACAATCATGAAACACTTCATTTCTCTTTTAGTTTAAGGGAGGAAGCAGCCTCTAACCGAAAGTTTTAGAATTCGATGAAAATTTTTCTAAGGTTTCAAAATGAGAGGGAACATATAGTGACAATAAAAAATAGAAGAAAACCTCGAAAATCGCATGTTTTATTTTTTTCGTTCCGGAAGAAAGAGAAGAATACCGCTTTTGGCTTAATTACTTTCGCTAAACACAGTAGCGTCGTCGTTTTACGAAATTTCAAAAAATCATTTCTCGAATACCACTAATTTTTTTTATTTTGTTTTTATACTAATTTAGACAAGATCTTTCATATAGCTTCACTTGAAAATCACTTCCATGTACCTTTAATAACTATGTTCCGAATCCTTGAGGTATGTCGACCGCAGACCCCGTGCACAGTGTAACTTCAACGGAATCAATTACGACAACGGGGATGTTTGGGTAAATCCAACTAACTATATCAGGGTTTCTCATAGTCGTTGGCGAGATTAAATCAACGATAATTTTGATGACTATGGTGGTAACAGTCAATTCCCCTTCCAGACCTACAACGGAATCTTCAAAATGCGTTGTACCTCTCGTCCCGAAGGAGGCTGGACAGTAGAGGCGTATGCGTGCCTCTTCAGACCGGGAAGCTATGTGAGTCCAATTAGTTAACATTTAACTCATTTACTTCTTGCTAGTAAATCACTGCAAATTTTGTACGTTTGTGTGTGTGTATTTGTACCTTCCGTAACTCTCTTAGAATTTCGAATTTCAAAGAAAGTTCTTACAAGACCCCCATCAACTTTTCAATATCTCGATCAAGTTTTGAAGCGTTTTTGAAAAGTTTAAAAAATGACTGAGAAAATCGATATTTCTGAAAATTTCAAAAAATTCTACTTTTTTCAGAATGCATTTCAGAGCACGGGGATCATTTTTGGTCAAAAAGTCATCAGAGAAAACTTTGACATTTTTCCGGGTTGCTTTGGAAAAAATGCAGAAGCTACTAGAAGGGTTCGAACTTGGGCGGAATGAGCGCCAATGCCAACCTCCTACCACTGTTCTACGCTGACACGCAGTTCACCCCTCTCGGATTTCGCTCATGACCATTCATCGCATTGCGGCCTCCTCCTTCCTTGATTCAAAGTATTGTATTCCTTTGACTCTGATTTCTAGCAAAGCGCGGTTGGGGTCTTCTTTTCCTGATCCTTTCAGATGCATGCATTCAGCTTTCGAAATCAATAATTCACGCAAATTTACTCGCAAATAGTAAATAAATGTAGTTGAGGTGTATGAAGAGAAGTGGGCGCCGAAGGCGCCCACCCCCCTCTTAACACAATAAAACTTAGGCGATCCGTGAAGCGTGCTGTGGGAGCCCTGTCTTGTGTGTCCAGGAGCTTTTTTTTTGCTAGTTCTATAATTAAAAGGGAATTTTTCTAGTTCTATAATTAAAAGGGATATGTACTTTCGGAAAAAAGTCCAACAGCATAGCGTACATTGAAAAGCTCCAAGCATTCTATTGTCTTCAATTTCAGACCCCGATGAATCTCGTGATGAAAGACGGCCAGCAGCAGTACCACTGCCTAACCGCGCGAGGATCGTTCTACCTGAGAACCTCCCTACTTCAACCATAAAATATCCGCTTTTTCCTATCTCGAGAAAACTTTTTTTAGCAGTTCAAACGTGACCATCACCACCATTCCAATGACACCTGTGCCTATCATAACTGCATACCCTCAACTCTGGTCAACACTCTCCACTTGCATGCCAGCCATCGCTGCATTCCCCTCTCTAGTTGTTGTTATAAAACACCGATCAGCAATCGTTCCCAACCCCTCTCCACTCGTCGTCTCAATTCCGTCCCCTTAGTTTCCTCCCTATCTCTTTCTCCCCCTTTTCTTTCTCGCAAACTGGTTGACCTTCTTCTCTTGTGCTGTGATATGCTCAATCTACTCGTTCTTTTGGGATCCGTATGTCTGGGTAAGCATCTTCGGATATGTTTCAAGCTGAGATCATAAAACAAAAATATTTGTCTTGACAGTCTTCGAAAGGCTCTGTCTGATTCATGTCAATATTGTAAATTTAGCAGATTCGGCCGCATCGCGTACAAAAGATCTCAATTTATTGGTTGAACAGGGGGTCCTTGAAATTGCATGGGATGACTCTTGGTTGAGAGACTAATGAGGGAGCGATCCGCACGCGAGGGGAACAGAGAGGAAGCTATATCAAAGCCCCCTCCTTTGGACCCAAATCCACTGATAGTCCAGATAAAGGTGTAAAACCGGAACTAGGGGGGTCCTAGCTTGAGTTTTTATACCGTTATCGCGAATATACTTCAGCTTTGAAGGCCGTGATATTTATTAAAGTACTAAACAAATGTACCGTCAACTTAGTTCATACCGGGACAGATTCGGTATATTCGGTATATTCAAAATAAGGCCGTAACTCGATTAGAAATGGTTGTAGAAAGTTCTGGTTGGAATTTTTGGAATCCTTAGGCTCCTGTCTATCCGCATACCAAATTTGAATAGGATTGAGCAACTTCTAACCCCACAAAACAGCTCATTTACCTTGGAGTCCAAATAGTTCCCTACCCGATGCGATTTTCACGTTTTTCGTCATAACTATTTTCTGCGTAGACCAATTGAGCTCAAACTTAGTGCACAGGTAGATCTTGATGAGACGAATCGAATGAACCCAACCAGAAGTTTCTAGACCTTTTTCGAACGGAGTTATGGCCTCGTATAAGATATACCGAATCTGTCCCGATATACACTAAGTTGACGGTACTAAAGAAGCGTAAAAAGCTAACTGCACTCCTTGTAGCCCACTCGTGTACCTCTCCTCGGGAACCGGGGGAGAAATGTGAGGGAGGCACGCCGAAGATGAGCTTCTACTATGATGAACACACCGGTTTGTGACTTTTTCATTTTGCGATAGCTACATATATCAAGAATTCTCTCGTAGCTCCGTTATCATTGATTCGAAATAGGCAAAATTCCTTTTTGATTTTAGCTGAAATGCTTAGACTAAAGTGTCGTTACTTGCAGGTCACTGCCAGCCATTCTTCTACAAGGGGTGCAGAGGAAACGAGAACAGGTGGGTGGAAACTGAGAGGGGATAGAAATTTGGAGAAGGAAGGAGAGGGAAGGAGATGGGAGAGATATTGGTTGATTAAAGTGAACGCATTCGAAAGCGGAACTTGACTCTTTCATGTGATTCCGCCAATTTTGCATTTCGTAGAATATGGTTGAAAAGCTCCATCATCTGTCAAAATCTCTGCTTAAGATTATCGAGGTGGTAAACTAGAAAGGAGCTTACCGTGAATTCATTCTTTGTTGGGGTAGAATGCAAGTGAAAGAGTAGTGGGCGTTATCGATGCTGATTGATACGTTGCCGCTCTCTTACAGGTCGTTTCCAACATTAACACGACACGTCTAGACTATAATGAAGGATATAAGAACTCACACGTAATCTTATCTATTATCCTCTTCCTAAGAGTACCTAAACGAAGCATCGAAGTTGTCAAAACAGTCTCCTTCTGCTTGTTTATACGGTGTTTTTTCTAGGTGACTGTTTGACTAGCAGCTAACTGGGAATTGAAGGTTCGCTACTCGCGACGAATGCGTGCGGAAGTGCATGAAGGGAACGGGAATGACGGGAGGAGACGAGAAGAACAACATAGGTGGGACTTCAACAAAATAAATTCTCAGTAGGATCTACGATGGGAGTAGTATCAACCCGCACGGTATTCTGCTCCAATGCAAAACCTTTGGAAAGCGAAAAATCATTCTGTCATTTCCTAATACGGTAGATCGGTGTGCCGCGCACCACGAATGTATTGTCATGAAGTAAAAATTGAGGGCATGGTGATAGACACTAAAGCTAAGCTCTATCAACCACCTAGAGCTAGTTAGAACTCTGAAAAGATGACATCCTTGTGATTGTCGCTTTCCAAAGGTCTAGAACATTGTGCCCGCTTTGTCAACGGTAGATAGAAGAAACGAAAGTCCGCATGCATCTATAGATTATCTCCTACATTTGTTCTCTGACTTAGCGGTAGTAATATCATCTTTTATCGAGCGAAAAAATAATTTAATTTATCGACACATTATGATGAAAACTGGTTTTGACGAAACCGCTTGCTTTGAAGTCAACTTGGAATACGTTTCACAAGCACAATATTACCACAGTGTTCTAAATGTTATGCGAACGAGCCAAAATGCTTAGGATACGGTGTTTTCCTTGCGAGAGTTCCTACCGAAATCAGGCGTATTTTTCGGCATCTCGTTCGCTTAACATTTTCACTGTTGTCAGAACACTGTGTTACTAGAGAGAACACAAATTTTCGCCTACTTTCGGTTCCATAAAACGCAATAAAAAGATCAAAATGAGCAAACCATTCCAGCCTGAAGCAATATCAATGATTTTAACTTACTTAGATAGATGTTCTTTCCTCAAATCAGCCTATCATGCATTACTTCGTGAACAAACTTTAGGACGACTTCAACTTTTTAATCCCTTTCTTATACTGACTAACAAAGTACAGGATGCTAAAACAATGAAAAAAGGGGAATGCTTACATTGTTATTCAGTCGAGGTGTGCTCTCTCACTACCGATGCTAAGCTCTCGGACGTGGCCAAGGCGTGCTCTTCGGATGATGCGTGTGACAAGCACTGGAAGTGCACCAAGGGCTACTGCTGTCCGACCAAGGGTAAGGGAGACGGATGGGCTATCACTGACCGAAATTACTCAAGTTCAAACTAGAGTGCGACTATCGAATACATTTACATTCTCTCCATATCTCGTTCTCTTCATTCTTCTCCGTTCTTTCGGCGTACCTGATCGCATTATCTCATTCGATAGTCGCATTCTAGTTCACACATTATGCGGTAAAATTTACTGGTTGGGGTGCATTTCTAATGGCTGAAGCTAGGGCAATCTCGCTTAGTGATTTATAGTAGTTCTAAAGAAACGAGAATATAAAAAGATGGGGAAGATTCGCGAGATTTCCGAGAATCACATTTCTCCGGAATAAATTGCAGAGTACACGTGCCATCTACCCGCAAACCAGGGAACGCAGCATAACGGACAGGTGGGCTGAATTTTGTTCCTTTTTTAGAAGCTATTTAGATAAAATCAAACAGGAGGGGAAAAAGGAGCAGAACCGTTCAACAATTTCGTATATAGTGGATTAAAAAGATCCGTCGGAAAATCATTGCACATACAACTTTTAAAAATCCGAATATAAGACGAGAGAGTGTGCAAAAGTGAGAGAATTAGACTCATTTTGGAGCGAAAGAAACTGACGGATCGGCTTATTCCACTATATTAAATTTACCTATCAAACCTGTGTCAGGTGAGCAAGGCTCGCAAGTTCGTCTGGCTGCAGGGAGTGAGCAACTGTCTACCGTGAGCACTTCTATTATAAATTTTCATGATTAATCTTTTTTAAAATTATAACTCTGCTTATAGTCTAAGCAATTGTTTAAAATCAGACCAATTCAGGTTCTCCTATTTCGGAGTCGACGGAAACTTCAACAACTTTGGCACGTATGACGCGTGCATCGCCTATTGCAAACCTTAGACTTTTTTGTATATTATGTAAATTGGCTAGACCGTACCCATTCGAAAATCTGTGCCTCTACAATAAATAATTGTAAACGCTTGATTGTTCGGCACTAGAACACATGGCAGTGAAACTTTAAAAAAAAACTTTTTTCCTGCTGTATTTACTATGCGATTCCCCCTTACGAAGAGTATTATCTTGTTGACTGGACAGTAGCACATCATTCCGCCCGGTAAAGAATGTGTCTAATAACGAATTGAGCACCATTTTTGAATTTTCTCAAGAGTCGCTAAACCGATCTACACCAAATTTTCGTTGATGTTAGAATTCATAGAGACGAACTTAAGATTTTAAATTCATAATTTTTTTCACTGGTTCGCTTACAGGATCGGATGCTGTGCGCGGAAATCGCTATTCGCTATTAGAACGCTTAGAATGCTGTGGTAGCCATGGAGAGGGGCCGAGGAAAGGAATCGTGAAAGGGAGAAGACGACGAGAGTATCTAGAGGAGGTGTACAGTGAGGACAAGGCACAGATATGGTCGACCACCGTAATTCTATCTATTATTGATGAAAAAGTCCCGTTAGTAAACTCATTCCCACTTTGTCTACGCTCTCTTCATACCTCTGCGCTCTCTCGTCGGAAGTAGAAATGAGACGACTGACGGAACATTTTCCTCAACCCTATCTATATATCTGTTGGCTTATCTGACAATGAGATTTGAGCTCGGAAGGAATTGAAAGAATTTAGGCGAGAAAACGGAATGGATGAAGGAACAGATGAAGGACGAGTGAGTTTTTTTATTAAAATTTATTTTTTCAACTGACAATGAGTGAACAATATAGCATTGCGAGCATTATATATGCGAATAAATTTGGTTATTTATAGTCTTCAGGGGCTTCTTCAAGCGCCATCTGGAGAGCTTGTCAGAAGACGCCAAGGAATTTGCGCATAAGGTAAATAAAAAATAACACACTAAACAAGATATGTTTTTGTGATTAACTTAATTTCGTGATAAATTTATCATTTTTCATGTATACTTGGTTATAGATTCGCAGCATCTTCTCGAAGCATGACGATCCGGATGAGATCAGGCAAAAGGTGGGTAAACTTATTTATTTTTTATCCTTTGGATATTATAGTTCCGTTGTGGATTACTCCAGTCCGTGTTCTGTGTCATCCTTATCTAACTAAAAATGCTTTCTTATTGTTAGCAAGGTTATGTTTAAAATGGAGGCTGTGAAAGGCAAATAAACATAGTTTATTTTTAGGTTCACGAGGTACGCGACGAAGCGCCGCCTCACATAAAAGAAGAGCTTGAGAGGCAGAAGATTCGCATGCTAGAGGAGATGTAGAAAAAGATGGACGAAGAAATACACGATTGTGAAACCCACTACTATTTTATTATTTCTCGATAAATATATACTTGAAGATCATAAAATTTAAAAAAGGATAATGCAGAAATTATATTTCCTCTATTTTCATTCTCCATCTTGTCTCGCATCTGTGTGTCGCTGAAGTAACGGGACAGGACGGTTGCCCGGGGGGATGCCGGGCTGTATATAGGAGAAGGAACAAGGGAGGGGCACCATCGGGACAAGAGCTATACGAAGTCGACAGCTATGGACGATCACCGTGAGTCTCTTATCTGTTTTAATTTTGCTAAATATTAATCAGAAATGATTTTTAACTACATAAATGTAAAAATTCAGGCGAGCGCACGGAATGGATGAAGGAGCAGGTGAACGACGAGTGAGTTAGCACATTCATCCAAAAACAAAAATAAATAAATTAACAACAACAATTTCAGAGGCTTCTTCAAGCGCCACCTCGAGGGTCTCTCGGAGGATGCGAAGGAATTCGCGCACAAGGTAAGTATGAGGTCAAAGGATGATGAAGTATGGAATATCGGCAAAACTGTGTCCACATTAGGAAGTTTCTCAATAGCTCTCGTGACCTACCTACATACGCATGAAAAATAAAATATGCATGGTTAGCTTTTAAAAAATCTTACAGATTCGTAACATCTTTACCAGCAACGATGATCCGGATGAAATCAGACGACAGGTGATTTCAAATAACCGAAAAATTCGAAGAACTCACATGCTTTACTTTTTTCTCTGAATATCTTTCTTTTCTGTAAATATATGCATCGTAGACAAAACCGGTACGTGCTATGTATCATTTTTAATGTCATTTATCTCATTTTGAGATAAACGACTCATACGTTGTTCAGGTTCACGAGTGCCGGGACGGGGCGCCGCCCGAAGTGCAGGAGGAACTGCGACAGCAGAGGGACCGCATGTTCGAGGAGATGCACTGATTATTATACCTACTTTGTCTCGAACTCTCCACACGCCGCTTCGCTCTCTAGTCGAGAATAGGAATAACGGCGACTGACGGAACATTTTCCTCAACCATAATCGATAATATTATTATATGCATTATGTACACATATATTTATCAGCAAGCTACCCCATAACACTCTCTGTGATAAACTACGTCTTTCAAGGTCTATTCATAAAAGCCTTAAAAAGAATTTTTTCTATAAAAAAAATTAAAGGGACATGGAAGCAAAAAAAAGATGGGCTTTCATATGAAAGTTTATCGCCTAAATAATATAAAAATCAAAATAATATAAAAAAGAGTGCACAATAATGTCTTCTTCGCGAGATATCCTAAAACTCGTTTCCCAGCCAAGGCGCAGTCTTACTGCGTTTGGCGCATAGTAACGAGGCAAATGGCATCGAGGTATTCCCGGAACAAATAAATATTACTCGCTCCAGAATTTTTTAAATTTTTTTCAAACGCTATTATCTTTTATTATCGTCTAAGAAATATATTTTACAAGTATTGCCATATTCGGTTTCAAAAAGTTTGTCACTTCCATGTCCCTTTTTTAAAATAAAATAAAACGCTTTCCTGTGATTTCAACCCCTACATGTACAAGTAGAACAATAGCCGCCCCTATCTAGTTTGTAGAAAATTTCCGCGATGACTGCTCAATTCCCACAGCATTCGACAACGTTTTTCACAGAATGCGTGCACTTTTGTTTTTATTCTTCGAAGATGACTTTGCTTGTTCTGCTATTCCTTGTTGATGATAGCACACGGTTTACTCCAACCATCATGGGTGATTTTGTGTGTCATCGCAATATGAGCGATATGGTAAATGCCTTACAATTAGAGTTTGGCGTCGTGAGTACTTGAGAACGTGAAAATTTTAACTTGAAAGTGCACGCTTCCATGTTAGGAGCGAGTCAGTCTAACACCACAACTTGAAGGTAAAAATCGAAATGTGGGACCATGACCCGATCAAAGATGATTATATGGGAACTGTCGAGTTACCGGTGATGGAGAACCGAACGGTAGGAGATTATGGTTGACGAAATTGTTCCATCAGTTGCCGTCATTCCCATTCGTTCCAATTTTTGCTTTTAGTCATATAAGGAACATTTTATTTTAGGTTCCTGTGGTAGTTACAGGCGAAGGAAGGGAGAGCGTTTTTGCTGGAACAATTGATTCCTACCTCTACATAACGTAAGGTGGAATTTATCTTTTTACAAGAGTGTGAATGAGTGTTTTATCATCATCAAAAATACAATTAAGAAGCTACTGCAATCCCGAGCAAAGCAAGACAATAAGTTGCATCGTGCCTCCGCCATTGGTAAGGGTTTCTGGCTCTGTTCTAGTTAACGGGTCCCAAAAAAATTAGCGGGTCCAAAGAAAGCAAACGGGTCCCAAAAAAATTAACGGGTCCCAAAAATTAACGGGTCCAAAAACTCAAAATGAAAAATAGAAGGGTCCCAAATAAATTAACGGGTCCCAAATAAATAGACGAGTCCAAAATAAATTAACGGGTTCCCAAAACTCAAAAATTAAAAATGGACGGGTCCCAAATAAATTAACGGGTCCCAAAACTCAAAATTAAGAATAGACGGGACCCAAATAAATAAACGGGTCCCAAATAAATTAACGGGTCTCAAATTCGGAAAGAGTGTGGGATGAAAATAAACGGGTCCCAAATTGACGGGTTCCAAAACTTAAAGCTGTTTACTGGTATGATCATAGAAGAGTGTTTGGCTGAGCTGGTTGAGATGTGCTTGTTCATGGCTGAGAAAAGAAGTTCCGTCAATTGTCTTATTCCTATTTCCAACGTGAGAGCGAAGCGGTATAAAGCATACGCATGCTTGAGTCGTATGCGTAGGCTCTAGTTTAGCTTATTCCAAAGTTCCGTCAATAATCTCATTCCGTATGGATTTATTGTTCTCCATTCATAATGCTTACGCTTAAGCTTAGTTCCAAACTCAGGTTTTCTACTGTCAGGCCAGAAGTTAACTAAAACAGATCTTACGCATACAGCTCTAGCATGCGTATGCTTTATACCGCTTCGCTCTCTCTTTGGAAATAGGAATAAGACAACTGACGGAACTTCTTTTCTCAACCATAAACAAGCACATCTCAACCAGTCCAGCCAAAACACACTTCCATGATCATACCAATAGACAGATTTATTTTTGGGACCCTTTTATTTTCATCCCACACTCTTTCCGAATTTGGGACCCGTTTATTTATTTGGGATCCGTCTATTTTTAATTTTGAGTTTTGGGACCCGTTAATTTATTTGAGACCCGTCTATTTATATTTTTAAGTTTTGGGACCAGTTAATTTATTTGGGACCCGTTAACTTTCTTGGGACCCGTTGATTTTTGGGACCCGTTAATTTTATTTTTTGGGATTTGAAACCCGTTAATTTTTTGGGACCCGTTAACTTTTTTTGGGACCCACTAATTTTTTGAGATCCCGTTAACTAGAACAGAGCCGGGTTTCTTTGTTGCTTGGCACCTATACCAACAAACGTTTTCTCTTTGAAACAAGTGTAATATGTTGAATATGTTGAGGAAGACTATCAACAGTACGACTTTGGTGTTGCTGATCTGGAGCACACCGATCAACTACCGTTCTCCAAGTGCCCTTGAAATGCTTCATTTCTGGTCGCCTCCAATGATAAGGTTTAGCAGTCTATGAGTTTACATAAGCATATTAAAACCGCATAAACGGATATCCTCACGACACTGATAGCATTTGCATTAACTATATTATAGCTCTCAGTGTGCTGAGTTCCGAGTGAAAAGTTGAAATTATGAAACTTCGCCGTTGCTTAGAAAAAGCTGCGCAAAGATTCCTCTCGCTTTCTGCGTCTCTTCATTCCCCTCTTGTCTCTCACAATCAATTAACCGCACGTTAATTGGATGTACCTAGAAATGAATGAGATGGTCGGAGGGAGCCTTTAACCCGCCGCGCGATTAATCCCCCTCGGCGACCGGTCAGCGACCGTCGAAAGTTCGGCATTAATTGGGCAACGGGGTCGCGAACTTTCCCATGTATAAGCATAGGAGTTCGCGTTATTTCCGACTTCCCCCCGAAAGGTCGCCGACCGGCCGCCGACCAAAATAGGTGAAAGATCGGTGGCCGGTTAGAGAGAGGCGAGAGAGCATGCGATTTGGAGAGAGCGAAAAGAGCATACCCGGTGGTGCTCTTTTCGCTCTCTCACTCTGCCCATGCTGAGGGATGCTCTCTCGCTATCGGCGATCTTTCAAATGTTGATGAACTTTGGGAGAGGAGAGGAGACGTAAATCGGGCAATATTCTTACAAGTTTCGTGACTTTGCGAGTGAGTATTTCAGAAAATTTTGGGTTGTGACCCAAGGTAAATTTGTATGGAGATTTCGAATATGTAAATAAATTTTTTGCATGACATACTGTAAGTTCAGAACACTATATTGAATTCACAAACTTTCTCAATTTTTGAAGAAAGAGGTTGTAATTTCGGTTATATATATAATTTCCGATCTAGATTACGAATATTTAACTTTCGTTATTCTATTTTAAATTTATAGGGTTGTTCACAATGTAAATTTTGGAATTCGAACCTAATTTTTAGCGTATATTGAAGCATCAATTGCGCAGATTCCAAAAATATAGAACTAGTACACATTTCATAAAGATAAAGCAAAAACGCAAAATCTGCAAAAAAAATATATCGCAGAGGTGGAGTCGAACCCGCAATATGAAAACATTAGGCGACACGCATACCTATTGCGCCATATACGACACTTAAGCTGTTCGTAACACGCCCTCATAATCTTCTCCCATCCCATAGCCGAAAGTTGGCCAATCTCTGCCAAATTTCTGTCCAACCCGCGCGACCTGTCAGCGAAAGATCGCTGAGAAGTCGGTGAACTTAGGGGGATTAATCGCGAGGCCGAATCCTCGACTCTAAGAAACACCATGAGATGCTGAACACCGAGAAAGCTTCTTGAATTGGCTAAAGAATTGGCTAATCGTAAAGTTTTTTTTGTTTTATAGATAAATAAATTTTGAATTCTAGGGAAAGCTATGTACACGTAGACTAAGCAAAGTTTTTTCGTTGTCTAACAATTCTTAAGAAGAATAATATACATTTCACATATGAATCGGCCCATATTTCGGTAGGATGTATTCATTTTCGTTTTCACTTGACAACGATGGCGATTCCTTTGCTGATTTTCTATTTGGACGAGACAACGAGGTTTACCGCAACCATAAAAGGAGAATTCCTGTGTCACCACAATATGTCCAATATGGTAACTGCTTTACTTTTTAATAATAATTTGTTGGAGGCTTTTTCGTTGGAGACTTTCAGCTAAAATAAAGGCTTAATATTCCTCCGTAAAAGGCACATAGATGAGCGCAAAAAAAAAACACGGGAAAAATCAGACCAATAAGAAATAAACTACTAATAATGAATAAAAATAAAAATTCATTGGCCCCTTATCTATATACTGAAGGTCAAAGTGGAAATGTGGGATCATGACCCGATCAAGGACGATGACATGGGAGAGTATCAGATACCAGTGATGGAGAACAGAACGGTAAGCTACATAAATTAGTGTGGTTCGTCTTATAATCCAATAAAGTGGAGTACAAACTATTTTATTAGGCGTTTTTGTAAAGAACCCGATTTCGAAAATTGCCAGGCTCAAGTCAGTGTTATCGGAGAGGGAATGGAAGGCGCGTTTGCTGGGACAATTGATGCCTACCTCTACATAAGGTGCCTATTTCGTAGAGTTCAGTGGGAAAAAGTCTGCTGAATCGCTGATATATAATAGGAAAATACAAATAAAATCCTTATTAAGAAGCTACTGCAACCCCGATCAGAGCGAGACTATAGGCTGCATTGTTCCGCCACCCATGGTAGACGTTTCCCTACTCATCACTAACATAAACAGTTTCTTAAAGTTTTTTTAATATTTAACTTTTCATTTTCAGGCAGATTATGCAGTATATGACTTTGGCCTTGCCGACCTGGAGCACACCGACAAGCCACCGTTTTCGAAATGTCCCTGACTCGCTGTGTTATCGCTCAAGCATAAATAAAAGTTGTTAAATAGTTGGCAAAAGGCTTTTAGATAGGTCAACGTAAAAAGTTGAAACACACTTGCGAGTCGTGTAATATCGAGTGTGTCGAGAACCTGTGTGTCTATCCAAGCACACAGGTTCTCGACACATTATTCATGCGGGTAGATCTTCCGCTTCTTCATCGGTCACTTCATCTCGATCCGTATATGTTTTGTTCTTCTCTCAACGTGTCCCAGATGTCTGTCCGGACCACGTCTATATACGGATTTCGTACAACGGGACCAGCTTCCGAAGAGAAGTCGAGGGAAGGGGAAGGGGGGAGTAGCTAAGGTAGTGTGTAGCTAAGGACTCGAGATCTTTCTCTGATGAGTCATGGGAGTAGCCATGGTGAGGACGCCGGTATATAGGAGAGGAGAAGGGGAAGGCAGGGAGAAACGAAGACAGACCAACCATGGGACACCGTAAGTTCGCCTTTAATAATCTTCTTTCATTCCTACTTTATTCTTGTAGATCAATATAGTAACACAATTGAAGGATATATATGCGCAAATTGAAAGAATAGGATGTGACTTGAAGAGGGTGCATTCTACAATTAAGCCTAGAAATAACAAAATCGACTTCACACTAGTTTTTGCCCGCTTTCAGGCGAACGTACGCAATGGATGCAGGACAGGATGAACAACGACGAGTACGATTTGCTTCTTAAATTATTATGAATTAAATCAAAACATTGAAAATCAAGAAAATGTTTCTCGATTTCAGTGATTTCTTCAACCGTCACCAGGAGGGTTTGTCGCCCGAGGCGCAGCAATGCTTTCAGCAGGTTGGGAAATAGATGATAGATGATTGAGCTTTGATCTTTGATCTCTATTTGTTGGTGTTTCATTAACAGTCCAATTTTCAGTTCCGCGACTCGTACAGACAGGGCGGCGAGCCGGACGAGATCAGGGACAGGGTGAGACTTTCCTTGTTGTATATTCGGTAAATGTACGTTGTAAATCTGAAGTGCATCCTATAGTTAACATGCAGTCTGATGTGAAAAAAGTTCTGCTACTTATTACTTATATTACGTGAAAGCGTCACCTTTGCGCCTATGTAATTTATCGTTTTAGCCACGATGCAAAACAGTGCAACGAATATTTGAGAACAACGTATCATATATTACGTTTCCTATTACTTAATTCCAGATCCACAACATCCGCGACGGGGCGCCGCCCGAGGTGCAGGATGAACTCCGCCAGCAGAAGGAGCGCATGTTCCAGGAAATGTGAGAGCCGGACTAATTCTCGGCCTCGGTTCCCCGGTCCGACTCCGGCTGTCCGCCCCCTCTGCCACTGTTAATAAGCACCTATGTATATTTGTGAAACACTATTGTAATTTGTAATAAATGCTATTTATGTGAATAAAGGTATTTTTATGTTACCAGTCTTGTGGATTCTCTGCCAGATTGTCAGACGAATACTTCATCTTTCATAACTATTTATTTATGATTTTGTTACTAAAGAAATATGGGATAGCAAGCACTGGCACATATTACAAGCTCCAAAAAGTTTGACATATTACCGTTCCGAGTTTTCTCAATTCCTACCTATAACGCTCCACTCTACTTTTTTGAAAGTTTACGATTTTTACAAGGATTTGAAATTTGAAATATGCTACAATTATGTCAAACTTCATGGCGCTTGTAATATATTTTCATCGAAAAATATAATTTCATGATCTGTAAATAATAGTTTAAATATAAAAAAGTTTTCATTATATATAATTTTTAAGGTATTATTAACGAAAACATTGAATCGGCAACCTCTTTCTTACTATGTCTGTACTCTTTTCGCTCTCCCGTTGGAAATAGGAATGAGACAACTGGCGGAAGATTTTCCCCAACCATACTCATTGTCAGATGCAGCGCAACGTAGAATAGGGTACATCAATATCTATCTAGCAAATTCTTGGTTGCGAGCATGCAATTTTTTAATTTTATATAATCAATGGTTGGATGTATTTTGCACGCGATTATTTTATCAGCTTATGTGCACGAATAGATGTTGCGGTAATGGAACATGATGGAGCTTGAAGCAAGCTTTTAATAATAAATGTGACCTGCGTGACTTCTTACCCCCGCTTGATGTGGTTCTCTGTCTGTGCCATTCTTTCGTCACAGATCCGAGAGATCCAGGAGCTCGTCCACTGAGTAACTGATGTTGATCATTCCCTCGTCTCCGCTTCTCCTCCCTTCTCCCGGAATGAGTTAGAGGGTAACCATAGCGAGAAGAGAGAAAAGGGGACAGAAGAGGAAGTGGACGGGGGAGGGGATATAAGCGGGAAGCGGGAGACAGACAGGAGGGCTGTTCGAGAAGGACTACTGAGATGGGTAAGTTGGGAGTAATATCAACGTGTTCAATTTCAATACGATATTATATATTTTAGTGAATTATTACATGCTTTTATTTTCTATAGGATACTAGGCGATTCTATTTTCCAGCGAATGGTTATTTGTTCAGGCGACGAGGAATCTCACTCTGGAGGAGGCCGTGATCACAGTCGGGGACGCAGAGGGGGTGAGAAACGATATGATTTATGAGCAGATTTAAGCAAAGCTAACGTTTTACAGAATAAATATACAAAAACGACTGATTGCCTACGTAATCATATAGAATTCCTAGAATAATGAGCATAAGTATAACGCGCATTATTGACGGAAAACGTTATACTTATTCCTACTTTTCCTGCACTCTCTTCATACCGCTTCACTCTTTAGCTCGAAATATAAATGAGACGACTGATCGAACATTTTCCTCAACTATACCTAGTTGAGGTAGGCATGGGCATTGCGGCGGGAGAGGCGGTTTGAAGGGAGGAGACCACGAGGGATGGTTCCAGAAGATGAGGGAGATGATGACGAGTCATCAGTGAGTACGGAGATGGTTGATTAAAACGTTTTATAGCTGGTAATATTACTACTTGGGGCAAGGCGAAATAGATTTGCCAAAATACTGAAAAGACAGAAAATTAAGTTAGCCATTCTCTAACCTTGGTCAGACGAAAAAGTCTTTGTTCAGAGACATCTACGACAAGAGCTTCCAGAAGCTGAGCCCTGAGGCGCAGAAGTACGCCGGTCAGGTAATAAAGGAGGAGATCCAGATTAACTTCATTAAAACGACATTAGTGTACTACTATCCAGAAGCCGAATTGCATTGAGGAGCAACCGAGTGATCTTCTGGATTCGATTTATTAGATATTACTGCCAAAAGACCCAAAATCCTAGCCTCAAGATCGCATCACTTTTCAATACAATTCGTCTTCACACAGTACACAGAGCCTTCTAGCCTACCCGTAAGGGGTTCGAGAGTAATAATGGTTGTTCAGATCCGCGAAGTGTTCCTCGACAACAGCAAAAGCCCCCAGGATATTCGTAGTCAGGTGGGAATGGTTGATTTACAGTGGAATACAAGATATGTCGGTAGGTCATCATCAAGCAAGATACACTATATAAGAAAAGAAATAGAAGAATCGTAATATTGAATTATGTGAAAACGACGTGAGCGCAGGATTCTGCATAAAACATTTTTTGCACATTGTTCGCCTCAACACTAACATTAGCTCAGCAAGGAAACTTCCAAAAATGTATGTAATCGCTGAAACATATGGGGCCTACTGCGGCTAAAGTCCCTGATGAAGAGTTTATTATATATTTTAATGTTAAAAATGCAGAGTGATGTAGGGACTATTAGAAATTATTTTTAAAAATTAAGCTATTAAAAAAAATTAAATAAAATCTGCAGATTCACTCGATCAAGGAAGGAGCGCCGCAGGAAGTGAGGGACGAGCTGGACGACCACAAGCACCGCATGTTCAGAGAGATGAGGAGGGAGGCGGGAGGGGGAGAGGAGGTGGGCATAGCTCGCGAATCCATGCCGTTTAATCCAATTACGCACCCTTTCCAGGGTTATGCTTCACTCCTTACGTATTAGGAGATGTAATTCTGCCAATGTTGGTGGTGAAACGTAACCGGTGAAAATCGGCTATCGGTATTCTGAGTATGCATCATCCGCCACTTTGGGATCACCAACTATTCGCTCAATATCAGTTAATCGTGAAATGTAATATAATCATTAAGAAGAGCCGGATGGAATGCTATAATAATGATTGGAGCAGAAATAAACTTTCGAGATGAGAAATAATGAGGAACATGTGGATATATGTAATAGTAAACATTCTAAAACGTGTAAAGTTATGACAAGTTCCACGAGAGTTGTCCAAAAGTACGCAAACGATTGCGAGCTTTCTATGCAACGCGCGCTGATCTACTTCTCCGGCTTCAATTTTCTTACGATTCTACTAATCACTGTTATGGTCAGACGTAAGAGGTCAATTGGACTCCGAAACTAACGGAAATAGTTTGTTATTTCAATCAAAGATTTTAAATCATTCCGTATTTGTGGACAGCTCCTGTGGAACCTGGAATAAAACATTAAAAAGACTTATCGATCTTCTTCAGGGCGGTCGCTCACGCTCCAGGCCAAGAAAGCACGAGTGAACGGAAAAAAACGATAAGATCTTTACTCAACCCTATTTCCCGGAACAGAAATTATCCATTGCAATACTCTTACCATGCACTTACTCTTATCTTCTTTGCTGCTGTAAATTTGTAAATGCAAATAAACATTTGATCTGGGATAGTAACCTAATATTTTGTGTGATAGCATGAATTCTATGCTAGTGTAGACTGTCGTTCATCTTCTCCTTTCGCAAATGGTATGAACGATCAGTAAAGCCATTCTTTATTAGTCTACTCTGCCCCCTAACCGCTCGTCTCCTCCCCTCCCCCTATCCACTTCCTCCCTCGACCACTTCCGCCGACTCTTTCCTTCGGCCTCGCGCCGTTTTTCGCCGTCGATCCATGTCGATCGCCTGATAAGAAGAATTAATTGGGATTCTCCAAAAAAACCTGTTGTTGTAAATGAACAAAAGTTAAAGGGTCCCTCCAACCATCTAACTCATTTCAAGAGATAGCCAAGTGAGAGAAATATTTGCACAGCTTTTTCCCAGCAACGGCTAAGTTTCAACTAAAAAGGAGAGAGTATGAGACTAGGGACATTGAGAGCTATCTAATGATGTCAAAAATGCATATGGTAGATATTGCCTGGAGGGGCCCTTGAAAAGCAGATGACAAATTAAACAGAACCGCTTGAAGCGAATTGTAACATTAACGCCCTCCCGTTCCTCAACAAACCTCGGCCAGTCTCTCATCAAAATCAGCCACGGACAGCCTCAGCGGCTGCGTCTTGCTCACGTCGGAGTGACGCATTCTCAAAGCGAATGAAATAAGCCGGTCCATCTGTTTCTCGGTTTCACAATGCGTTCAGGTATAATTTTCTCACTTTTGCACGCTCTCTCGTCTAATATTAGAAAATTTTTACTGCACTTCAGCGACAACCAACTTTGCGATGAAATCCTCGATGGTCATTCGGTCTTGAATGTCCTGTGAGCCAGTTTTGAACACGTTGTACTGCCACCTGCAAGCTCTTTGACTTCAATCACATATCCAACCACTTTAATCGAGGAAAGGAGTAGAGCGAAGCTCGAGTTACCCTTTGGCGACGGTAAGGCAGAAGGCGGGAGAGCCGTCGCCGTTGTGGTGGTCGGGGATCGTCCAATGGACCTGCACAGATACCGTAGAGTTAAACCCTACAGTCCTGAATCAGTGCTTTTTAGCTGGTGCTAATCCTGTTTCGCAAAATGCTTCATCGAACCTTTAGAAGTACGGCCTTCACTTTCACAACCTACATTTCGAACCTACGCCGTGAGAAAAAAATACCTCGGAATATTTTTCACACTAGAAGATAGGTATTTGTACTACTTCGGATCCGTCTCCTATCATAGCCCAGATAATGTGTACCTGTTGGCTGACGAGATTCGGTTCCTCCACGATGAGCACTCCCCATGTCCCCCCGTGCACGTCTTCGAGTATGCGACGGATCATCTTATAGTGGAATAAACGCGGTCCGTCCGTTGCTTCCATTCCAAAATGAGCCTAATTCTCTCACCTTAGCACACTCTCTCGCTTGATATTCGGAATGCTTTTCCGACGGATCTTTTTATTCCACTATAATTCTATCTTTAGGGATATCCCCGACATTCAAAGAATTAGGAAACGGCTGGCCAACAAGCTTGTAGACGATAGGCTGCCAAAACCCATTTCATTTCAGAGAAAAAATTCGAGCAAAAAAAGCTTTGAGATGGGCGAGTGGGGATATGCTGCAGCGCTCACATATAACAGGTCTTTTCTGACATTTACAATTCGAGCATGCCCCGAATATAACTTATTAATAATAATCTTGCCAACCTGCATCTGCGTCGCGGGTTCGGAGGTTGCTATCGAGGCCCGCTGCACGATCTGTCGCACCGTGTTCATCGGACAGTTGTTCAGTGCTGCATTTTACTAATGTCTTATTGACGGGCAAATTCCTTAATGGTCTTTCCTCTTGTGAACTACACACAGAGAAAAATGTATTATACATTCAATGTATTAGCGCACTTTAATACATAAATGTATAGCCGGTTATACATTTCGGGGTATTGCTCCCGGCGGGCACGGGGAGGAGGACTATACATTAAATGTATAGCTTTTCCGGACCGTTGCCGTACCCTTCCCCTGCCCATTGCCTCTATTATGGGTTGCTCTCTTCTCTTCGTTCCTCTAATATGATCACTTTGATCATTAACAAAGTAGTATGTTTGTGTACTACTATACTTATCTGCATATTGCACTGAATTTCATTCGTCAGGTTTCCATGTATTTATCCAAAATTCAATGTAACAGGCTGCAAAAAACTTTTCAGGAAAAAATTCCAACTTTATCATCATAAACTAGATACAAAGAACAAATAAGATACAACGTAGATGAAAAATCCCAACGCTGAAAAACTCCTCTTCTGCTGCTGACCCACGCTTCCGATCGATTTCTGCAATTGGAAGATTTCTAGCATGTCGGCTACACAACTCTCCTATAGCTTACATGGCTATCCACACAGCTACGCAACCTTCTATAATTTAATATTACTTAATATATTCCTCCCTTATTCTTATTCCATGTGACAGTTAACCGAAAACGATTTCGAGGGCCGCAAGTCCCTTCTCCCTAATCCCGATTCACACAAAACTATCATAATCATGACCTACCGTATCCCTCACCACTCCAACCCCCCCCCTCTTCGTCTATTCCCCAAAGACAATCCTCCACAAAAATATCATTATCATGGCCTACCGTATCGGTCACCACTCCACCCCCAGCCTTCCACTTTTCGCCAATTAAAACAAAAGAAAATCCCCACACAAATATCATTATCATGGCCTACCGTATCCCTCACCACTCCACCGCCCCCCTCCTTCTTCGTCAATTCCAACAAAAGACAATCCCCACACTTACCGTGTACTCCATATCGTATCTCTCCATCTCGTCTGCGATGCAGCTGCAGCACCCTGAAATAATAAACTCATTAGCGGGAAACATCAAACACATGGCACTCTACTATAATAAACCATGAATGTCGCATTCATTTTATTAATGTTCGTAACTCCTTGAA
>LS888694.1:251491-272977 GCA_900490955.1 Micoletzkya japonica | reverse complement strand
GGATTCTCCGGTGCAAGCACCAATCGTAACGTCCAACCGCGCTCATGTATAGCTGTGAAGCAGAAGTTTTATTCATTCATTTTTTTCTACTCATTTTGCGATAGCTCGATGACCTTACAATTACAGTATCCGCAAGCCCTTTTTGCTATCCTATTTGCTTCCAAAGTGTTCACTTCCAAAACGGCCCATCACACTCGGTACTCACTCAGTAGGGGTAATTTTCTAACGGAGGTAGGGTGGGCATGTAAATTGACAAGTTAGAACAGCGGTGGGGCAATTTTGCTGAGCGTTATGGGTTATTTTATAGTAAAAAAACGGTTTGCGGGCGGGAGGGCTCTTTCCCCGAAAAATATAATCAAATACAGTATTTTTCCTGATTATTTATTTCTCTTTTGAAATATTCCCCCACAAAACTACAGTATGCCCTCCAAACCTCTGCCTACCGTAACCCCGCCAAGCGACCTATGCATAAATCAGAAATAAAATATCACAAGAGCTCAATAATCCATAAAACTCGTGCCCACCTTCTCAACGTGAAGGGGAAGATGAACTGGGTGGCCCTGACCAGGTCGATGGTACACTTGCTACGTGGCAACCGACAGGAAGTCGCACAACTGTCGCTGCAGCTTCGCCGTCAGCTTGGTCGGGCGCTGAAGTCGCGGATGAACGTACGACCCAGAGGAGAATCCACGCCGTCCACCCTTCCATCTGTAATCAATTACTTCAGCAATCATACATGGGCAACTTTCCCGCAATATTTTGAGAAATGGGCCTACCAGTGTACTACGAAATCAAGCCTACCTATTGAAATTTTGTAAGAAATAAGCCTACCAAAGTAAAATTCCGAACAAATATGTGCTTACCACCCCATACTTCGGGTCGGTGCCCACGTATGTCAACAATGGCCAGCCAGTCAACATATTATTCTGGTATACTAGAATAAACCGGCCCGTCAGTTTATTTCATTCAAAGTGCGTCTAATTCCCTCACTTTTACACACTCCCGCGCCTGATATTTGTAAGGATAAACTGGCGGATCTTTTTATTCCACTAGATCTACCTGATCGTCACTACGAAAATACTCGTACGTAGGCACGGCCCGTAAATACGGGTGGTAGCACCGATTTTCTGGACGGTAGGCCCGAAAGATTGTTTGAGTATGCTTATGGGAAAGTAGAAAACCGATTTCACATGACTGGTAGCCGTTTTTTGGGCGCACCCCCATTTTTAAAATAAAAAGGGGGGTTACCTGCCCACGTATGATAATACTGCTCAAATCTACCGTAACCAAGCAACTCACCGATCCACAACCGATGGGTCTCCTTGTGCTTCTTGTCCTTGGTCTAGACGGGGGTGGGGGTGCAGACGGACGATGACGTCATGAGATTGGACGCGGTTGCCGACGAGGACTGCGTAGCGTACGTCGAAGGGGAACCGCCCTGAATCCGGGAAGAGTGAGCTACCGTAACCCGATGTATATCTCATTATATCGATGATTACTATTTAGTAACCATAATATTTGACTGCTCCTGTATTCTACCAGTCACTCACTATGAATACCGTAATCTACCGTACCCGTACTAGAGAGTGTGCGTGTTCATCCACAGACGCTGTCCGATGGTTCCCCTGTTGGCTGCCCCTTACAGGTGAGTTGAGTACTGCCTGGGGGCTTGCATGACGGACTCGGGGAGTACCGTGTCACCGATCACCATCTTAAAGTATGCCGTTGCTTCCAGGGAAAAATAACCTATTTCATTATATTTTTGAGGTATGAACCCCCCCCCCAAGATTTCTAACCATCTTCCCCTCCCTGCAGCACACCTCACGGTGTATTCAAATAAATAAATAAATAAATATATAGACAACAACAAACCTGAATCTGGTGACTCTGGAAGAAGGGCAGCGCCTGTGCGCCCGTCAGGCAGTCGCCCGCTCCGCGAGTCACGATACCGCCCATGCCCGAGACCTTGACCTAGAAGTGCACGTCTTGGGGTCAAACCACAAACTACACTCTAGTCTCGACTACAAACTAGATTCACTTATACGTGGACAGGATTACCGACATCTATTTCGGTTTGGGGCCTGCACGACCGTTTATATGAGCAGAGCTAAGACATTAAAAATGCTTTACAAGCGGCACACTTCAATTCGCGATAGCGCAGTTCAGTTTGCGATAAAAACGAGTCATTCCAAAGGTATTTGAGGCGTGACGCGTATGAACGCGCCCATTTTCGAGGTGAGAGTTGTCATACGGTAACCATTTTTTAAATTTTTTCCGTTACAGTATGCTGAAAGTGTGTGCCGTTTTTAAATGTAGGTGCAAAACGGTCGTGGCCTGTTATAGTACAAATTTCGGTTTTTTTTCATAGCCTACCCATAAGATTTCTTGCATAATGTGATGCCTACCAAGTTGTTTCTGACAAAAAGGGGGCTGCCACCCGACGGTCGGGTGCCTTTCCATGTGTGGTCTCACCTGGAACTGCTCCAACTGCGCGACGCATACGGGTACCTTCTGCCGACAAAGACTTCGATCGACGCCCGAGGGACGGGGAGGAGGGCTGCACCTCCACTTCCCTAACAAAGTGTTCACCCAAGTCAGGCCGCTGATTAAAAAAACCTACAATGCCACCAAGCTAAGCCCACAGTAAAATAAGGCGAGTAGGTACAGGAGGTAATCATTTTTAACTAACCTTGAACAGCCGAAACTTCGTGCCCTACTCCACGGCAGATTGGCCGCATCGACCCGCATCGCTCAACTGTCACCTTAAGAGGAGTAATGAGAAGAAAAACAAGTATGAACTTTGAAAGTTCTCACGAGAACTGAAAGAGCACATAACAACAGAATTCGGCTAACATTGGTCATTATGTGCTTAACGAAGTAACTATGCTGATAAAGGAAGGTCTATCGCATACGTTTAATGAACAACATCGAAAGAGGATCAAAATAGAAGGCAGGGCATAAAGGGTGCGCTAACAAAGCGCGGTCTCAAAATCAGAAGATTTCAAAAATTAGAAACTCCCGAAACGATTAGCATGATTGTTGTTTAATTTAACGTTATTCTTTACCGTTCTCTTTTTCTTTTTTTTAAATTATTTTATTAGTCTTACGATTCTGATGATTTATTCTATGTTTATTCTTATAAGGAGTAGTGTTATATGTCGCACGGATACCCTAATGATACGCAGGTGAGCGGTACTTTACTGATTGCATGGATAATCTGATTTCAGGGTCTTGTCATCGTTTTTATTTATTTATGGAGGTTTTTCTTCGATTCAAAGGTTTGTTCTTCTCTTCTAATTGTTCCTTTTAGGTATATTCATTGATTTTATTATGAGTCACGTTATATATGCTGCTTCACAAGAAAGGTGAGTTTCTTTGAGCTTTTCGTGTCTTACTTGGCACGCCGGGGCCATGGTCTTAAGCTGGCCTCATTGTCAAGGCAGACGGGTTATAGGTAGACGAAATTGTCAAAGTGATTGCTTGATAACGTTGTTTTTATATACGAATAATACGAAAATAACGAATAAGGGGGGAAAGACCTAGTACTAATCCTATTGCTTCCAGGTACGGAGTTCTTCACTTTTCATAAGGATTCTCTAAGAAGTCTCATCCCTCTCTCTCACCTCCCTCTCTATCTTCATTGTTTCCTCTTTTTGGTTTTGTTTTCATTGTTTTTATCTTTTATGGTGGAACAATAGGCTCCATCTCTGTCCAATAAAGGATGGCCCCCTGCACTTCTACTCTATCTTGATACATAACAATGACTGCCTGAGAGAACCATATAGCTGTGCAAGAACGGGAAGGGAATGGGGAGTGCAAAGGAGGGTACGATCCCGGCGGAGGGGGGGTGCTGCTGGGGGCCGGGCAGCCGAAAGTAATACATTCATGTATAAGATCTGGGCCCGGGCGCTGCCCGCACCCCCTATACATTAAATGTATAGCGGGTAATACATATATGTTACTGTCCCCCTAGATAATACGCCCAATGTATAACCGGCTATACATTTTTCTCTGTGTGTAGGCATGCGACACTAACGTAACAAAAACTCGCATCATTTCCTCTGTTCCTGTAACAGATGAACGAATAAAATGAAAAACTCACGGGTAGCTTTGAGGTCGTGAGTGAGGAGCTGGAATAGAAGCAGAAAGAGGACTACGGACATCGGGTAGGCAGCGCCACCGTAATCTACATAGAAGTGAAAGGAAATATGTTTAAGGATTTTGAAGCAACGAACATATATTAGACACCAAATCTTGTGCGACGATAAACAGGCAAGGCAAGAGTTAAACTAAAGAGTTTAATGTTTTTCGAGAAACCGCTAATAAAATAAGGGAGATTCAAAGCATAGATATACTATGTACAAGGTAAGAGAAGGCTGCAACATCTGAGGCGGAAGTGAAGCGCAGAAACGGTAATTCTCCTAAGGAACCCTGCCTATCCAGACAATGCCCGCCTTTCCCTCTCACACTCTGACTGTGCCTCGGGGGTAAGTAGCATGGACCGAGTGATTGATCTTCCCCCCACCCCACCAACACCCCTCTCTTTACTCTCTCTCCCCCTTCCTGTTCTCTTCACCCATGCCTTTCTTTACTTATGATTGTTGGGGACCTGGCCGGGAATTGGCTTGAAGTGACATCCGGGAAATAGTTAGGTGCAAGGTCGCACTATCTACGGGACTGTATGATGGATAGTAGGATGCTTTCTTGACTCTCAATGTAACATTGCTGAAGGACTCGTCGCAGTTATGAACAAGGCGTGAAATATCAATATTATCAATAAGCGTTTTGTCAACGTAGATAGGTAGTGCCAGAGGACAGTATGGCATGGGTGTTAGTGGATGCGCAAGATAGCCAACCACGGTCAAGCTGAAGCTGAAGCTGACAATGGGGCGGGTGAGGGCTGAAACGTATGTGGACGGACCCCGTGTGCTCTACCGCCCGACATATACCTCATGATACGAAAAGAAAAGAACATTTTTTCTGAGGAAGTGTTCCGCCAGTTGCGGTCCGCCTTCGATGATAGGGAGAGCTCGGGCGAAGCTCAACAAACTACTCGCTTCTATGCAACTCGCGCGGACGCAAAGCGAACGGCAGAAGAGAACGTGAATAAGACCGCACGATAACCTACGCTCAACGAAATTTCCACCAGCCGGCCAGGAATCTGCTGATATTGCTAGAGTACGGCACCAAAAGTCGTGTGACAGGTAAACTTTGAACGGCACGCCTACAGACAAGGACAGTAATCGGGCAAATGTCAATGAGGGAAGAGGGGTCTACTACAGAAACACTAGAGACGGAGAGGAGAGAGACCGAATGGCCGGAAGAGGGAATAGAGAGAGAAGGGGGTACTATGAACACACAACACGTACGACCGAGTAACAAGATGGCACAGTGACTGGTTTCCTGGCTTCTTACCCCTCCTCTCTTCTCTCCCCTCTCCCCCTCCCCTCCCTCACCTCCCTCTCGACCCCTCAAGAAGTCTTCTTTGTCGCGCGGCTCTCTTCCTATCCGTGACGGCATTTGTAAGGTACTTGGGGGGGGGCGGTGGTCGAGTCGTGTGGTGAACTGTGAGGGAGAGACAGTGGGCGAATGTTCTCGATACACGATTTATTTAGTAAGCTGCCTCCTTAAGCTCGATACCAGCTTCAGTCGTACTTATTACGGCCGAGGAAGATTTTATGTCGGTTATCTTCTGCCGACGAGAGAGCGCAACGATGCGAAGAGGATGCAGACGAATTAGGTGGGAATGAGTTTACCGGCAAAACTTTTTCACCCGTCATATCTAGATATGCACAGCACTCCGACGCAAAGGTCAAGTGTCTAATAGCGAATTGGCAACCATTTTTGAATTTACTCCACTATGGGTGAATGAATCTTCACCATTTTGGCGGCTTTTTGACTGATGGGAAGGAGCTTAAGTTTTTAAGTTGCTGAATTTTCGTTCACTGTTATGGCCGCTGTGAGGATGGATGACGGCGGCAACAGCCATTCGCTAATCGAACGCAACGTCTGCTGAGCTACTTGGGTCTGAAACACGATGATCGCTTCGACGTCTAACAAGACTCAACGAAAAATTAAAATATCGAGGCAGTCTCTTGCTCACAACCAGCCAACTATAAAAAATGTAAATACATAGAAAAACAGTGATTTCGGAAAAGTCTGAACTTGACGAAAAAGGATTCCGAAAAATGTCTTAGGTATTCCGAAAAATGTTATGGGAGTCGTCGAAGTTACGGGAAGTTTGATCAGTGAGTTCATTCGAGTATCCGCCTTCCGTAGCAACTCATGATTGCAAAAATTCGTGAATTAAAATTTTTAGCTGCTTTCTCAGAGCTTCAAACATCAAGCTAAGTCGGTTTTGTATTCCATTCCGTACGGAGTGATGCTCTTTTTAAATTATTAAATTATAGTGGATCCTAGCTGCGAGCTAATATTAATTTACTTTTATCAATGCTGTAGGCGTAATGGGGTTGGGGGCGGGGGTTGAGAAGTGTGGATCCTGCCTAATCATGAATACTAAAATATTAAAATAGAATATATGATAAAATACTAAGAAAATAACTAACCGTCTTCATAATTCTGAACAGGCGTTTCATGCGTTTAGTTTTTTTTCTAAATGATATTCTCTCAGGGAAAAATTGTGCATTGTTGACGAAAAAGTTCCGTCAATAATTTTCTGTCTGTCTGTACTCTCTTCACAGATGAGGTTTAAATATATCTTACAGGACAACTTCAGGCGGTGCGGATTTATTAAAATATTAAAATAAATCCCCACCACCTGAAGTTGTCCTGTAAGATATATTTACAAATTTTCCACTCTTCTCATTCGGTGCCTGCAAGCTAGTCAACACAGCAATGGCTCAAAGTTACTGACCATCTCAGGGATCACCACTACTCTTCCATCTCCTCTTCCTACCCTCTACTCCCTCCCATTCATTCTCTCCGTCAATGCCCTCTCTCAAGATTGCATCCCTCTTCCCTCTTCTTCTTCCCTTCATCCTTGACTGTACTCCTTCCCCTACTCTACTCTCCCTTTCTTTCCCTCCCCTTCCCCCTTCGTCCCTCCTTATACCAGACCCGTTATGCCTCAGTGACCGATCCCTCCTTACTTTCTGTCCTCCATCTCTCTTTATCTTACCTCTTCCTCCCTCTCTCCCACCTCCCTACCCCTCTTTCTTCCCTCTCCCTCTTCCATCTAGGTCCACCAGCCATCCTACAGTCCAACCCACCCGCGTCTATCAGCCAAGATGGTATGTACGATTTCTATTTTTAGTTTACAAAAAATGACATTATAAAACAACATGCTACTGATCACGTAATTCATTCAATAATTTCGATATGATCAGGATGTATTTTCATTAGATCCTGTCAAGCGTATAATTAGAATTTTCCGCTGCGTAAGTAAATGGTGATCGAGCAAGAATTATGCACAACTAAAAGAAGCTTGCTACACTGATAAAAAATTCCCAAAGCATTGCGCCGAAATAGGGAATGATTTCCTAAAATAGTAGAGAAGAATTTTAAAAAAGAGTTTACTTGGCTGCCGTGTGGTGAGCAACCAAGTTTCGGTACTTCTTTCTTTCATGCTTCTTCTAACCTCGCACTTTTATGATACTCTTACCTTTCCTTCGTCTCCTTCCTTCCACTCTTTCATATCTTCTCTTCCCCCTTCATCTCCCCTTATATGTTCCCTCGATCGGAAGGAATCCCGAAATCCCCGTGCCTATCGCACCTCTCCATCTTCCGTGGGGCCAGCCTTTCCCTCGTAGTATCTACCTCTCTCCTAACTCCTTCTCCCTCCTCTTTACATCTCTCCATCTCTCCCTCCCCCACCCAAACATTCCCTCCCTGTCATTCTTCTCATAAATGAGGTCATGCCTCCCCCTCCCCCATCCCTACCCTCAGGGTCTCTTCATCCCTCCGGACTAATCTGCGCACCTGGGGGGGGGGGGGGCTAAACAACGAGGGATCAGGCTGGTGCTAAGAGCATAATCGCTGATCGTTAGCCGATGGTTATAGAACATCTCCAAATACCTATGACTAGGGTTTGAAAAGGAAGTAGTAAACGTCATCCTCCTTTCATTCTTTACCCACACCGTGCACTGAATGGAAGAAGAAAATGAAAGGAAGATGACGTTTACTGCTTCCTTTCCCAACCCTAAATAAGCCCCTCCTAAACTGAAAGCAACTGCAGTGCCAATACGCGTGAATCCTTGCAAGCCTCGAAGTTTTTGCATACGGTCTCCTAGTTCAAAAAAATTATTTGCACTCTCTCGTCGCAAGTAGGACTACAGGCCACAGCATTCCTAGCGTTCGATTAGCGAATGGCAGTTTCCGCTGTGATCTATCGTTACTGCGTCCGCAAAAATTAGTCAAAATTCGTCAATTTACAAACCTAAGCTCCTCCTCATCAGTCCAAAGAGCTGCCAAAATTTGGTGAAAATTCAAAATTAGTTGCCAATTCGCTATTAGACACTTCCCCTTTCGGTCAGAATGCTGTGAGGCAATTGGCTGACCGTTTTCCTCAACACAGCACAATGATCCTTCCCGAATCTCGTCCTTCAAGCTACCAACTCGTTCTTTATTTCATCTCTCTAACAACAAGCCCTGCCCTTCTCCCTAACAGGTTCCCAGTCTCTCCTTTAATCCCGCTGATTCATCCCCCCCTCAGTCCCTATAGCATTCCTCTTCACAGACAGTACTTGACTCTTCGTATCTCTGTTTCTCTCCGAATCTCCCCTCTGTCCCCTTTCGATCTCGCCTTGGCTTCTCCATTGTTGTGTCTTCCCCCCTACGAACCCGTTGGATCGATCGATAATGCCAAATGAGATAGGCATCGTTTCACGTGATGAAAATTCAAACCTCGAGGTCGTTTGGAGGGAAATAGAGGGTAGGTTTGAGGCAGAGACCGTCTAGGGAAGGAAGGTGAGTAGGAGCTATTTATGTTTTACTACCCTGGCCTCGTTTGCACTGCGCCTTGTAAGAGAGTGACCATAAGTGGGTAGGAGGTTGATAGCTTCCGATAATGATGTCGTCGCGATGGGAGGAGAGAATGCTGGGATCGAGAGTAGATAAACCCAACCTGATTTCTTTCTCCTTTTTCTACCATTTAACCTAATGCAGAGAGGGAGGACAGCCGTTGAAAATTAACATTCCAATCGCATTAGCGTACCAAAAAATTTCAATCGCATTAGCGTACCAAAAATTGATCAGAAGGGTACATGAAAAGACTGAGGCTACAATTCTTGACTCACAGTTCCGTCAGTAAAATCCTGCTTTTCCGCACTGTCTTCATACCCGCTACTGCCGTCATAAATAGGAACTACGACATTAGCATAAAATTTTCCACGACCATATCTATCTATCTAAACCCTTATTCTCGCGTGTTCTCACTGCCTTCCTCGCTTCAGCCCCCATTTGTTTACCCTACCGTACCCTCTGACTCACCCCCCATCGTCCCCCTCCCCTCCTTTTACTATTGTGTCTTCCCCTCCAAATATTGTCTTCCTCGTGTTCTTCCCTGGACAGTTTCTTCTCCTCCCTGCTCAGTGAAGAAACTCTAATTATCTTAGCTACGCCTCACGTGCGCTACCGTAGTCTGGCTAGCCAGAAAAATTACTGAATTATTGACGAAAAAAGCTTCGTCAATAATCTCCAAATCGTCACTTTTGAAATCTTTTACAATCAGGAAAAAGATGCTGCTGATTTTAGTCATTGTAAATCGCGTTTCCATGTTTCCTATTACAAGGGCCAAAAAGTTCGACATATTTCCGTTCCGAATTTCCACAATTCCTACATATGACGCTCTCCTCTCTTTTGGGAAAAGTCATTTTTGACCTCTTTCAAAGAAATATGATGGTTTTCATGCAAATAACGACTCTCTTATATCTGACTATTATATAAATATTTTAAATTTGCTACAAGTATGTCAAACTGAATGGCGCTTGTAATACACCATTCCCCCTTGCCTTATTCCGTTCATTCTCCCTTCGCCCTTCCACTCGACTGCCTTCCAGCCCTTTTCCCGTCGACCTTCTGGCTTTCCGGGGGTTATTCAAATCAATTCGCAAAAAAAAGTTTCAATTTGAGACCACGATTCATTCGCTCAACACCTTGATGAATCCCATTTTTTATAAAGCTAGCTTTCCTCTTCTTTTTTTTCTCGTGATAGTGTTCGCGTGCATAATATTATATATTGATAGCATAGGTCAGCAATGTTAACATGAACTCTCCCTTATGGTTATCCCCCTTCCCCCTCCCCCTCCAATCCAACAATGCCCCTCACGTTGCCTAGACTACGATGCAATGCGCATCGAGTGGTCATTGAGGGAAGCGAGAGACAAGAGGAAAGGGAGAGAGTGCAGGCAGCGAGAGAAGAGAGAGAGTGAGGGAGAGGAAGAGACGCAGAGGGAGAGGGGGGCAGGGTGGCACAAAGCGTGTGCGCGCTACCTGTGATTAGGTCTGGAGGGGTGGGGAGGAGAGAGGGAGAGGGAGACCCCTCGGGCACTCTCTCTAATCTCCTCCTTTCGAACACACGTATGGCTTCCTCTCCCTTCCTGATCCCTCTCTCACTTTCACCTTAAAGGGATCGTCCCCTTCTCTTCTTCCTTCCGATATCTATCTCTCCCCTCTCTCTTCGCTCCCAAACGGTCACCATTTCAAGGTCGCGCAGCACCTCCCTCGAGTCTCCTTCTCCCTCTTTCAACTGATACTCCCACGCTTTCTCACCTCACCTTTAGCCTTGTAAAATACTTGCAGTGATAATGCGCTTATAAAAAGCTCAGAGACAGTCGTTATTAGAGAGCGAGACAACTGACTAATAGCAAGCCCTGAGCTTACGACTTTCCAGACAGTGCGCCTATTCGCTCCCGGAACTGTCTCACACTTTATTCCTCTCTTTCAACTATTCTCTCTTCCCCTTCCTCCCCATAACTGTAGCGAAAAGTGATAGTGAGTGTGTGCATGGGTCAATGGCCGTTTGCTAGAGAGTATCCTCCTCTTTCCCACTTCGCATTCTCTCACTTTCCCTCTCCTATTTCACTCCTCTTTGGGTTACTCGATAGCCTGATCGATGAACTGTCCTCTTTAATTTGTCTCTCGATTTTTGGTCGGTTTCGCCTTCTTCAGAGTCTCTGTAGCGTGTTAATTCTTTCCCAATAATTTATCTGCCGCACCAATCTTCGCTGAACACAATAGCATCCTCAAGGAGAGACAGTTTACGAATTCTAAATTGCAAGATTTCATTCCTCTAATCTTCTCATTTCGCCTCTTTAGTCACTCTCCTCTCCCCCTCATATCTTCCCCTCTCATAACCCTCTTTCCATTCATCGCACAGGGGATGGTCCACTCTCTTTCCGATCGAATCAAATATATGTGCATAGGGGACGGGGTCGATTGATGCGTCGTTCACTCTCATCCTTACATACTTTAGTTCTTCGTAAATCTTGTCCTGGTTGAGTCACTAGAAAAATATTGTTGGTACGCTTGAACTGCTTATGGCTGGCCTTCCGGAGGAGTAGAAAGAAATCGGCCGAAAATGCGGTATTCGTGCACAGCATAAAGTTCGCAGAATAATTCAAGAACTGCTTTCAAAGTTTTGAGCTTTCAAAACTGCCACTCATGACTCATTCTTCCTCCCGTCCGTTTCCATGAGAACCCTTCCTCCATGTGCCACTCATTCTGCCTCCATTCTTTTCTATTTTCGCCGCGCCCCCTACCTGTTCCAAGAGGGTAGTAAAAGCCATTGTCTGCGAGTAACGTCTTTATCGATCGGGCTATCGATCAGCACCTTGGGAATGTTATTGGAATGTTGCTGTTATTTTAATTATTGTGGCTTCCAATTTATTGCTCTTATTATTCGCTTGTCCAGAAAACATCATGTCAAACGGGTCGATCATTTTCTTACCTTACACAGCAATCATTCCTGTTGCTCTCGAAATTCGCACCTTTGTCTCTTCTCGTCTCTGTTCTTAGATTAGGTCACTTTACCGGTTCACCCGTCCCCTCCGTACTAAGTAGTATTCAATCGATGGAACGACCTTAGGAGGGAGAGAGCAGAGCTATGGAAAGGGAGGGAAAGGTGGGAAGGAAAAGGGGAGAGGGAGAGAAAGAGGCCTTGAAATCAGCGATCGACCTTCACTCTCTCCACAGAGACGCGCGTGCTTCGCACTGGTCACTGGGCACAGCTTAGTCTCTGAGCCACTTCATCTACGTTCTTTAGAACTAGTCCTTTTCCATTTTTAGATCTCATTTGGAATATTTTGATATTGTTGTGCATAATCTATCTTTATACCATCCTACTTCATCTACGTAGGCAGTACTAGCTTGAAAGCGTATCCAAGCCTTGTGAAACAGCGATGCTCGATATTTATAGACCTTCTCGTTACGCTCCATAGATTGTGAAAGTCTCAGGGCAGCTTTTCCTGGCTTTCATCACATGCCTAAGGTACCTCTCGCATTGCGAAAGATTATCGTGGAAGTGTAGGCTTCATGCTTAGTTATTATATTAGTTATTATTATATAATATATATTGTCTTGCTGCTATCAATTGCATCGTCTTACGAATCTTCTTTAAATTTATCCACAGGGTCTTGTTAATTCCTACTACGGTGACCATAGCAAGTATCCACCCATTCTAAGAGTTTCGTGATATGTTTCACGAGCTTCATTTATATATTCCCGTTGCGCCTCTGAACACTAATTCTCTCTCAGACCATCTCGAAAGAAATACTTATACGCACTCTCTCTTGCCTGATACTCGGAAAGAGCTGCCAATTATTGTTACACATATATTTCTTTTTCTTCAAGTTTTCCGTCACCCCCCTACGCTTATCTCACTATATATTCGCTAAGCAACAGAACAAATAAAATGTCGAATAAATAATAGCATTATATTCCCTTGCAGATGGCCACAGTCGCCCAGAAGGGCCTCCTCGCCCTTTCCATCATCCTCATCCTCGCTGGTCTCGTCCTCACAGTCTGCGGCGTCTTCTCTCCCGCATGGCAAGTGGTCGAGATTCGCGAGTTCCGCGCGGAGCACCAGGTTATTTTAATAAAATTCTTTTCACGCAATACCAGGAACATTTCCATTATTTGTATTTTAAGATAATAAGATAGTAATTATAATAATTCTTACCTTCTAGCACGGTCTGTGGTGGGACTGCATCCGGGCGGAGAAGCACGTCGTCGCTGTGGGAGACTTCTACGACGAGACGCCCCTCCACTGCATGTACAAGGTAGACCGCAGACTGAACTGATTACGGTTTGGTGGAACCACAATGTTCTAAATGTTAAGCGAACGAGCTAAAATGTTTGGGATAAATGTTTTCCGTGCAAGAGTTCCTACCGAAATCAGGGTTAATTTTCTGCATATCGTTCGCTTAACATTTGCACTGCTGTCAGGACACTGTATCCTGCCCAATCATAAAACGCGTGATCGCTTTTTATCTTCATTTCGATCAAGCTTTGTGTTATAGAGATTGGCATAAAAATGTCCGTTGATATTTGGTTGGGCGTGGGCAAAAGTGAACGAATCAGACGCATTTTAGACCCAAAGCCACGGTTTAATCAACTATTAAAAGGACAAACTATAAAATCTGTCTTTGTAAGTTCGACAACTCGGCGGAACTCGTGATCGAGAACACCCTGAATAATATCGACGAAGACGGAGCAGCTGGAGAGAGTGAACACCACAAGTTCTGGGGTGAGCAGGGGGATGCATCCACTAAGTCTTGAAAATAATATCAGACGTAGACGATTTAAAGACGCTGACAGTGAGAGAAATCTTTGCACAACTTTTTCTCAGCAAAAGAGAAATTGTGAGACTCAGGACATTGAGAGCTTAATGACCAATGATTTTAAAAAAATGCATATTGTAGATATTGCCTGGAGGGGCCTTCTAAACCTATTTCTCTTTTTCCTTTACCGACTTTGCGAAACCGTCTTCGAACGGTCAGAGCGTTCAACCTGCCTATTATTTAATCTTTTTGTTTTGAAAGACATATCAGGGCATCAGGGTTGTGCGAGGCTTTACGTAGCCCGTGAAACATAACCTTGACTCTCCTGTCCACTGTCGTCTCTGGTCAACTGACTGACAGCTCAGTGGACAGTAATGACGTGGTAGGGAGGGTTGCGTGACCCACACCTATTATAAGCTGGCATAGTCTCATCATCATCATCAGCCTTTTTCACATACTCGCCACCACATGCACAACTAGTCAAGAAATAGAGTAGCTCATAAACATACATTATTATTGAATAAAACTCAACGTCCGTGAACGTTTCGACGACTATGCACTAAGCACCGTAAGTCGGCATTCTAGTTACGATCGGAACGGAATATTCTAGGCTTCGTTTTTGCCCATTTTCTTTTCTTTTTCTTGTTTTTCCGACTATTCCTTGCTGATGTTGAGTAGTTCTATATCACAACATTTTTTCTAATATACATTCAATCCCAGACATCTTCGAATTGAAAGGAGATCGCAGTTTAGAATATTCCGTTCCGGCCGTAACCTGCGGTGCCGAAGTGTGCAGGGTTAGCGCATAGTCGTCAAAACGTACGGACGTAGAGTTTTATTCAATAATACCTCCTTTCCTAAAACTTTCCCCATATCTAACCGTTCTCCCTTCAGCCTGGCACAAGGCCATCCTCTTCTTCATCATCTCCTCTCAACTCCTCGCCTTCATCTCCATCTGCACGGGAGTCTGTGCCCCGTGCTTCCCTCCCACTGCCTTCTGCTTCACCATCTCTCTGTTCATCGCTCGTGAGTCTAGCTGAAATCATTTCTTACTTACCATTTATAAAGTATCCGTTTAAAATATACTTTTAATTGATACAAAATATTTTTGAAAAAGGTGTTTAGTAATAAGTAATTGGTTCAGTGCTGTGCTCACTGATCGCCAACGGCGTGTTCTTCCTCGCTGCCAACCGAGTGGACAACCGCTTCGTCCAGGGAATGGTCGGAACCTACGAGGTTTGGGCTACAAATTATCTACAGCGGCACACGTCGGCAAATAGATTTTCACATTTGCGTAGTTAGTAAAGCAAATGATAGCTTATATCAACTTAAGAGATGCAGAAGAGCTCAATCTCTCTTATGGCTGAGGAAAGTTGTCTCATTCCTATTTTCTATGCGAGAGCAAATCTTTATGAAGAGAGTGCAGACGAAATAGGAACGGGGTTCACTGACGAAACTCCATCGTCAATACTACTCTGTCTATTCAGCAATCGATCGGCTACGCCTTCTACCTGCATCTATTGGGCACCCTATGCTGGCTGGGCGCGTTCCTCTGCGCCATCACCACCACCTACAAGTTCATCTCCGGATCCGACGACTCCCGAAGGTTCGTTCGCTAGTCATTAAAATATTTTATTACCAATTATTGGTCTACTACAATACAATAATATGAAAAAGGCTTCGACGGATAATCGCTGATCGGATAACTAAAGAGCATTCATTCTATCTCGGATAATTCTTGCACTTTAGTATCACGATCGCCGATCACCCTTCTCGAATATATTACTGTTAGATCACTATTCGCAGAATATTAGATGTGCCTCCGTAGATGTTCTAGTCCATAGCAAGCATATGTCCCACCACTCTTTACACCCAACTTCTTCTTCCTCTTCTTCTTTCGTTCCCAGTCCGCGCTCTCTCTTCGTTTCTTTCTCTACTTTCCCACCATTCGCCCAGCTTCTAATGTGCCCGCCTTTAATGCTTTAGCCGCTACGTGCTGCGCATAAAATCGCTTGCCCAACTATGTTGCAGTGGAGTAGAGTGTAGTTTGAACTTTGATCTTTGATCCTTGATCCCAAAACAATGAACGATCTTCAGTCGCGAGCTCATAGTCGAAAATTGGACGTCGGAACCGCACCATCCGGGCTCCTTTTACAACATGTAATAATGATAAGGGAGAGGATCAGGGTGGCACAATGTTTGTTTCAATTTACAAATCAAGGCTTACAAGAGCCAAATTACCCCCGTATATTGGATAGGATTGTGCCACGTCTTCCTATCTCTCAATAACTGTCGTCGTGGTGCGGTCCGGTCGTCCCCATTTTCCTGCCATCGTAATGTGCCGTGCTGAACTCGTGTCTAGTGTAGTTGTCTCAATCTTTAATAATAAGTATTTCATTCCCTTCATTGGAGACAACATTTTGTTACAAAAAAAGGCTATTTTTGTTCTCCGGCAAAACTTTTTGCGCTTTATGAACTAGAGAACATATGCGTGTCTACATTCGAAATAACTCGCTGAAAATCCAAAAGTTCTGGAAAAAAATGTCATCATTATCTCTTACAATTAGCATACTTTCGTTCAGTGTGCGGTTCGTCCCTCAGTTCCTTTCCTTTCATGGTCGATTACTCAGGCAGATCACGAATCAAAAAGATATCAAAGTATGCTGATTGGACCGAGTAATCCACTACCGTATCCTCTATCCCCATCCCCTCACCCTGTGCACCTCTTTCAGACGTCCGACCGTACTCTGGCCCACCACGACGATGATCTAAGCAGTTCCCTGCCTTAGTCCTTAGCCCGTAGACCTTAAACCTTAAGACTTAATGCATAAACGCTAAGCCTAGGAATGCTTGGTTGCCTTATTTAACAACTTTGTCTTAGTCACTAAGGCCTCTCAAAGACTAGGCACCGATCCCTTCATTTCCCATTCTCCTTTCCTGTGTTCTTTGTTGTGTTCGTCTCCTCTATCCAGACTGTCAAGACCTCGCATTGTTTTGCTTCCGGCATTTTCTCGTTTTCATGGCGGTTTTGTCACAAACCTTGTTTGTCCCTAGGCACCCCTTCAGCCCGCCTCAACTAATCCGCATGACCCTGTTCCGCACTGTTGTGGCTCTTTTGTTCTTCTTCCACTCTTAAGCCTTCTTTTCATTCCGGTCACCTTCTATGCTAAAGCATCATTTTTTGTTTGAAAAGGAGCATTTATCTCAACCATCCATATCATGGTTAACTGGAATGAAAGGACCTCCTATAGTATCCCCTCTCACCTTTTCTCAGTATGCCCTCCTCTACCCCCTTACCGTCTCCGCATTCCAGTGCCGATATCACCTTCCGCGGTCCTACCCGCGAGGAGCCCCTCCTGGACAAGTCGTCCTACCCGGCCTCCCACTTCCCTCCCTCAGGCTATCGTGCCTCCCCCGCCTCCGCCTACCGGCCAACCGTCCACAACTACCGCGAGACCAGCGCCTAGAGAGTTGGTCTTTGGTCTTTGATCTTTGATCTTTGAGCCCCGATTTTTTTCTCTGTAAATTGGAAGCCTCCCCCACTCTCTGTGTGCTTACCGGTGACCTGGACTGGAATTGTATGACGGCCCTTGTGTTCGGATACTAATAATCACCTATCGATTTTTGTGCATAGACTCTACCGTACCACATTACCGTACCCCAATAATTTCATTGCCTCTCCCCTCGCATATCGAGTTGTCCCTACTCTCTGTATCTTTCACTGCCTGTTATTTCGCTTGTCCCCCGCCATGTCGCATTGTTTAGTATTATTATCGTCCTAAAAATAGTATCCATTTCAGTATTACAATGAAGTAAAATAACTAAATAAGCACTGTACATCCATTTACACTTGATCATTACCGTATACTGCATTACCGTACCAAGTGCTCATCGATTTGTTCCTCTATAATATTCTGTTCCGCCCGTAACCTCACATACACAGCCTTATACATCATCTCAACGTTCGCTCTCATGGATAAATTTGAAGCTCATTTTTGAATAAAGAACTTTTGCCAGACAACGCATACGAATATACAAGGCCCTACAATATAAGCTACTGTAAAATGTTCAACATGTTTGGACACATTCTGAACTCTATCAGTGCAGTGCAAGAGTAAATAAATTGTGTGCGCTAGCTTTTAGGGTTGTATGGAGATCTTTCCAAACAACAAGAACGTCGAGGAATGTCACATGTTGTCCATATTTCGTGCCTCCACCAGATCGCCTTTCCACAACTGTCTATCTAGAGTGAAATCGTGCACGAACGTAAGAAATCGGAAGACAAAAGATTGCGTAGTTTCCCAGGGCAATATTTAGCTTTTTTGTCATTTTCATCTAAATTGCATATGCCATTCAAACTTGCTAATCGGTGATTGTTTATCTCTTCTGCAGTGTTTTGCTGGAGCAGGATGGGACAAAATTGGAGAAGAACCCTTAGAACTACGGGACAAAGAGGAAGGAAAGAGAGGGCCATTTCCTCGACGCTGCACGCAACCAGAAGAAGCTAGCGAAGAGCGATAGGTCTCGGGCCAACAGCTCGGGAGTCTCGCAACATTAGGATGGAATACGTTTCAAGCTCACGATTTTAGAACAAACTACAAGCTTTAGCGATTTAGCTCTTCAATAAAATAGCTGAACTCGACTATTTATACTCCCGGTGGTACATCGTGAATAGAGCATTCCATTCGGATTTTTGATGGTCACGCTTCGCGATCAGCTTATAATGAGCCTATGGCTTGTTAACCTGTAGGGTAAATATGAAGCATAAGCATAAAAAAGACCCGAATGGAATGCTCTAATCGTGAACCGTAAGCAGGTCTCTGGGGAGGAGGTGTCGGCGCGGGTGGCGGCAAAACAATTAGGTTCAAGTGCACGGTCGTCCTGTAAAGGCTCCTCCCTTTAGGGCTCCTTCCCTTTTGCTGCTTAATATTTTTCTCCTCTTTCGAATTCGGTAAGGTCAGTAATGTTTCCATGCCATTCGTCTTAATTTCTTTGCCTTGTCGATGTTTTTCAATGATCAACAATGTCCGAAAACACACCAGAAATATACATATATATACATCTGCAAGTGTGTATCAACAATTAAATAAATTCACATGAATATGAATATGAAATATCCGGAAAAAACCCCTGGGTCCTGTACGGCTCTTGACAACCTGACACGTCGTCCGTTTCCCCTCACCTTTTCGCATGTTCTTGCTCTCCTCTCCCCCTCCCGGCCTATTCTCCGGATATCCGATCCCGGCCCTCTCCCTCCACTCCTACTTCCCGGAATCGTCGTTGTTGCTCACTTCACGGCTCTGCTCCATCCGAGTTCCGCTTCGACTTCCATCTAGAGGAAGAGCGTGTCCGGGCGACGAAGGCTCAGAGGTAGGTCCTTTTATCATAGTTAGAATCTATGAAAACGACAAAAACATTATGTTGTCTATAGTAGAGAAATAGGGAAGATATAATCGTTCCGTTTGTTGCGCAGATTCCGGTGCCTTTCAAATTGAGCTACTCAACTTTTAGTGTGTACTAGGGGAAACTCATTGTGGTACTGATCTCAAAAAGCTATCCATGTTCCTGAACTCTTGTCAGGGAGTGAAATGATATCGCATCAAAGCGTGAAAAATTCGCTTAACACCGTAGCGGCGGAATCGCGTTCCGATTTTCCTGACCATTACCATGTACGTGGTCATCTTCCGATTACAACTACATCACACGTTTTGCAACAATGAAAATTATGACAAGCTCTGATCCAGGCTAGGATAATAACACCGATCTCCGTGCAAGGTTCTTTGCAGAGACGTCTTAGACAATTATACGCTCGAAGTGGGTCGCTATACTAATCTGAAGGCACGGAAGCGCTTATAATGACACGGGGCGATATTATTTTGACTACAAACTGCCCTAACAAGAGACTCGTGTACTCTCGCCACACATTTTGTTGTCCTTCCCCTCTCTTAATGCCCTTAGTACACTCTTCGCCTTATGTTGTGCATATGCCCGTGCCTATCATCGGGCTAACTTCATTCGAGGATGCGCGCATATATCCCTCTGTCTGTCCCTCTTCCCTCTCAAGACTCTCTCCCTCCCTCAACTACTTGTCTGCACATCCCCCTCCTCCATGTCTCCCCTTCCCCTCTTTCACCTCGTTCCGCGGGTCCTTTAATCACTTCGTGTTCCCTCTGCGCTGCTCCTGCACCAACTCGCATGTTCAACTTTTATTCTTTTATTTTTGCCATTTCTCATAATTTTCCTTGGTGGCTATGGACATATCACGGTGGGTGCTTTCGAAATTCACTAGCTGATTAACAACTGATTACCAACTGTATTTTTCATTAACTGAGACGTTCTATTTTTCTTTTCGTTATGTTTCATCGTTATCATATGCGCAAAAGATAACTGATTAATATGGAATATCTTAGCCAAAATACTAGCATTTGAAAACCAAGCGCGATTTGCGTATTTATCGTCTGGCTCTCTTTATTCTTCCATCCTCCTCATCACTCTCTCGGTTTCATGATGCGATTAAAAGGCTTGGTTTTCAAAGTCTACAAAATACAGATCTTTCTTGCATTTTTTCATCATTTCATCGGATACAGAAAAATCCGGCAGCCGCTCGCTCAGAAAGAGATTCATTCTTAGTGGTTCTCCCCTTGAAGTGCGGTTTAATTCAATTATTGCTGGAAAAGACAAGCCAGTGATGGTGGAAAAAATTGGCAGACCGACTGATACGAGGTAAGAATGACAGGCGAAGTTCTCGCAATGAGCGAATATATCGGGTCTAGTATTTGAATGCATAAAGGTAAACGATATTCTCGTTCTTTTCCTTCTCGTTCACTCTTGCGAAAACACCCGACGAATCGTTGTCGGGTTTGCCAACAGAAGTCTCTACATACATATTTCTGAAAAGGCATCATAAGAGAATCCTACGTAGCATAAGCATTCTTTTTTTCCTTTTCACCCTCCGCTGTCCACTATAATATCCCCCACTCGCCCGGTCATCTCTTCCTCTTCCTCCCCCCTTCGCCCCCGCCCCCCCCCCCTTATTCCCCCTTCCTGCTGTCAGTCACCTTCATTCCCGTACCCCTTCCTCCCTCTGATCCCCCTCTCAGTCTACTCCTTACTAGACAGACATCTAAACACACACTCCTTACTATTACTTCCTGCACCTTTCCTCCCTTCGACAATTCACTTCCTCGGTCGAGTCGGGTGCATTCAAGAATATCTTGCCTAGAAGCTACATTCTCCATGACTATCGTAATGTATCAGCCCAATCGATCTCTACCATACACTTTCCCCCATCACTTTAGCCTCCTTGAAGCATGCAAGTCCTCCGCTCACCCGATAAGCCATACCTTGTCCAATATTTACCATAATTCGTGATGTATCCGCTATACTTCTTGAGCCTCGTTCCACAACCGAATACTTTGAATTATGTCATGATTTACAAATTGCGTGCCACGGATCTTCCGCCTAATCTCTGGTCCCCAGAACGAGCGCTTGATCAAGTTGCTTCGTTGGCCCATCCACTCCTCGCAACTCCCCTTAAGAAAAAGCTCCTCCCCCAAGCCAAGCGCTTTCCTTATCATCCTTGACGGCTCTCTACTTTTTCATTGACGGATCGATCTATTCATCTGGCCATACAACGAACATTTGGTATCTCATCACGTCTTGCCAATCTTTCTGCACGTACATTTCCTCCATTTACTGTCTGGCTCCTAGCCCTCGCCCCCTCTCCACAACCCCCCCCCCCCCTCCTCCC
>LS888694.1:238899-251391 GCA_900490955.1 Micoletzkya japonica | reverse complement strand
TTCCGTCGTATTTCTCCGTGTATGAGGCATCCATATTCTTGTCATAGCTTAAATTGGTCTTCCCAAGCTAAATAAGGCCCCACGATCTTCTTTGTCTGTTCGCGTGAAGTGGGCAAATAACGAGTCTTTATTTGCCCTAAAGGCATGCTATTCCATCTTTAGAGCTAAAGAGCAAAACTATAGAATGTACTCGTGTATGCACAAAAAAAGCTGACGATTGCCTACAAAGTAGTCTGTTGTTCCAAGGCTAAAAGGGCTTTCCGGGGGCTTATCTATGCTTGGCGAGGTAGAATGGAAACAGAGGGGAATAGAAGTTGAAGGGTCCGGCTGAGATTCATATCTATTCGAGGAGGTTTAAGCTTTAATTTGTATTTTGTTTTCTATAGATCTATCGATCGCGCGCCTCACCTGTTTGATATTTGAGAAATATACCGGAAAAAGTCTGAGTACTTAATAATTGAGAAAATTGTGTATTCGCTCGTGAACTGGTGACCTAGACACCTCCGACACGTCGAAAAACGTCGTGAGGCCTTCTCATTAGACCCTACTGAAGGCGAGGCACGGCGAGAGAGGTGAAGAGAGCAAAATACGAAGGAATACATCGGCCTCTGAGAGAGGACAGCACTAAGATGGCTAGAATGACATATGAACTCAGGGCATATATTTAGCGCAAAACTTAATGTACTCACTTTTGCTAGAAAAAATCTCTAAACATTTTTGCGTACGTATCTCTGCTCGCGTTCTTCTAGAGAACGTGTATTGGGATTCTTCACTGACCATAGACGAAGTGGACAATCCAAGAAGCTTTATCATGCTGAACTCCTTCCCCCTTATCCCCGTTCCCTCTCCATCCCCTCTCAAAGTGCACGCTCTAACGGACCCCGTCGGTCATGCCTCACTTTTCGTGCACTAAGACCATTGGATTAGTTAGGCGCTCTCTCCCTCTCCCCCTCCCTCGCTCCGTCATTCCCTCCATCAACGCACTTTTATTGCGCACCTGTGCCCGCAGGCCATTTTGGAGCTCTGGCTTCGTATACTTCTTGAGGATTGATTAGGGAGGATTTACGTTTGCTTTTTTATTAATATTCTTTCCATTGCGAATTCACATCTTGTGAAAAGGCAGAAAACGGTGCAATCTGCAACGTGTCTTTGACCTGCCGTCTTATCATTTCCATTCCCAAATAGTGCTGCCATTTCGCAGATTCCCTGCCTTGGAAGCACACTGAAAAGCGCGCAAATTGTGGCACTCCGTCTATAGCATGCAATTCAGGTCTTTTTGATGGTTATATTTCACCATGAACTTAAACGAGCCTACTGTAGAGACCCATCAAAAGGTCTCATCTGAACACTTCCCCTTCATAATCCTGCAGTCGTCTCTCGTATTCCTGGTCCAATCACCCCTCCTCCCTCTGCACCCCTCTTGCATCCCTCCTCATTCATCACTCACTTTTGTGTAAGTATGCCCGATTTCTCATACCGATAATCCGCACTCTTCCTTAGCTTTTTGACCGCTTTCCGTTCATTTCTCCTCGTCCTTCGTGTGATCCTCACCGCTTCTCACACTATTCACTAGTCACCTGCCCGGTGATCAAGATTACCAGGATTACGGTGGTTCGTCCCTCGAGGCTTATGCTGATTTTTCCAGAAAAAAAACATTTTCTCTTGTTCTATTATACACGACTCTCTACCTTTTTCGTTATACTTTCGACATAGATCAACTAACCGGCCGATCCAGTGTATTAGGATGTCGTATATAGTATATATTATTGGTATGCTCTAAATCGACTCTAATCTTCCTCTCCCCTCCCCACACTAACCCTCCATCTCAACCATCTCCCCCGTCTCCTGTCACCGCCACAAATTGTTGTTGCGTTTCGCGCCTTTCACAGTCTTCCCTCACTTCTCCTCTTCGTTCATTCCACTCTTTTACTGTAAATGCGTATATAGGTCGACATTTCACCCCTTTGGATAACATATCTCGAATGCAGCATTACAAGTGAAACAGTTTCCTAGCCAGCTGCACGAATATTTTTTTTCAATCGGAAGGGAAACGTTTGCCTGACTTACTGATATTTTTCGTGCGCTCTCTGCTCAGCGTCTATTATTCATGTAAAAAATTAAAAAAAGGTAAATCCTCCTATAACCTGATTGAGTTTGTCATCTAATTGTTAGCACAACCTACATTATTTCCCCACGTCCCCCGTTTCTGTCTAATTCCCGGTCGTGCGCAATACAAATCGACTCCCTGTCTCTCAGAGACCGAAAATAGGCGAGTCCTCTTCTGCAGTCGACAGTAATGCTATGATTAGTAAAAGCAGAAATTGGAATGAAATGGGAAAGGGGGAGGGGAGATGGGTTACGGCCACTTGATCAGCAATTGTTGATTCAAATTGTCCTCGCATTCAAACTTGTGTCCCGTGATTCCGTCTTCCGTTGCTTATTTTCACTTTTGACTGTGTACTTATGCTATTATAAATAGTAATAATACTTTATCATGCAATATAATATAAATAACGCAAGTCGGATCAAGAATGCAATTTTTAAAATTTGAGTACGACCGACAATACCTAGATGCGGTATCTAATGGATCAAGCTTTGCATGCTTCAAGTTTAGTGTATGATATAGCGACAGAATAGTGTTTAGGGAAAAGAGAATTACCTATGTTCAAGATACAAACTACCCCCACTCTCCCAGTTTGTTGATGTTTGTCGGTCCGTCCGCACTTCCTCGTCCGTCTGTCACGATTCCCTGCCATCGACGTCGTCGTCTAAATTGAAAGCGGTTAGGAGGAAGTGTGTGGTCGTTCTATCGAAAATGGGAGATTAGAACCGGGAATGGAGTAACGGGCGTAGTAAATGAGTGAATCGCGCTGTGATGAGCCCCGACGAGAAATTGTGAGCGAAAATTCTCGAGAAAAGTCGAGCAAGTCTATTCTTCAAGCCTTGGACTAGGATTAGAAAAAGTACCGAAATGCATAGTATTAGTGTCCGAGATCAACACTCTTTCCAATCCTCCACGTGGTCCCTACAGTCTGCTTCTCCTGTTTGTCTCCTCTTGTATATCTCAATAAAAAAGAACGGCTGGTGAAGTGTCTCGCTTATAGCGAGACATAAGTAAGAGACGATCGGATGACAGAGGAGTGTGATTGAATGAATGGTATTGTGGAGGAGGGAGTCAGGTGAGGGGGTGAGAGAGGGGAAGGGGGGGGGGGAGAGAGAAGAGGGGGTAAAGAGCGGGGAGAGGGGGGAGGGGGTGGGCGGTAGATGCTCTAGACAGCTCCATGTTCACCTTCTGTTCCCATTCCCTACCGTATTCGTGCGCAGAAACAGTTCCTAGTTTTGAAAATGCATTTCTCCATTTGCCTTCATTCCTATTTCAGGCGAGAGAGCGAAGCTTGATGAAGAGAGCTCAGACAAAGTAGGAACGACGTTAACTGACGCAACTTTTTCGTCAATAACATTCACGTTTGTCGGACCACCTCATGTTCAACCCATTTTTTGTCTTATATGTTTTACCTCATATGAAGGCCGTACAGTCATTGTTATCTGCACAAAAAAATTATAAAGGGGTCGCCTGAAACATATTTCGCCAACTACAGATCAGACGTCATGCTCCGCCTGTTTGCCCAACTCCCCCTCAGTGAAGAACGTTCTATTTCCACTCCTTTTCTTTTATTCTCTCTCCCTAATGGCCTAACTCCTCCAGTTCTTCTTATATCCCTCCTTCTTTGAGGGTCGCTTTAGACAGGATGCATGGTAGACTGCCCTCAGGGCATTCGACTGAACGAGAGCGTGGACTTCCGAATCACAAAACCTCTCAAGCTCCCTCTCCCTCTCCCTCTCTCTCCTTTACCTCTCAACCTTCCCCCCTTCCTCTTAACTCATCGACCACTTCTCCTCCCTTCTCCCACAATTATCCCTCTGCCAACTTTGGTCAGTATATGAGTCCTCAACGCTCCATTTGCTCATTTCCCCCTTTTCCAACTTTTTGCTTCCTTATACCTTTTTGTCTGAGAAGACTTTGCGGTTAAACTAGACTTATACTGTTCTCTCAGATCGCCATCCAATTCTGACCTGTAGACATTAATTCCACAAATAACCTGATAAGTAAATACCGGTCAACACGTATAGACGCAGATGGACCTTGCTATGTCTGTATTCGTGGTCTTCTTCATTCTTTGTATGACTGTTCCCCACCTACCTATGCAACAGTCCCCCCTCCCCCTCCCCAATCTCATCCCATCTACTATTCCTCTTCACTCCGTTGTTTGTCGTATATTCGATCCCACCGTCTTCTGTGCCGTTCTCTCTCTTTTCTCGTTTTTTTGCGCGATTTCACCGGAACACTTCAACTCCTCGTGTCATGCAGAGTATAGTTTACGGCTTAGTACAGTTTATTCGGAGAGAAAACAACAACTTCTTTTTTTCTTTGACTTTTCTATTTACATTATTCCCGGAATTAATGCAAACCTCGAATTGTATTAGTGAAGCGCGTTGCAATGTTTTTTAAAAGTCTTGCGAGATCCAGCCGTTCACCTTACACACTCAACTATTTCTGTTGCTACAGTTGACGAAAATGTTCCGTCCAGCTTATCGAGGGTAAAGTGCTATCATAGGCGAAAAGGTTCCGTGAGTAAGCTCATTCCTACTTTCCTCCGTACTCTCTTCATATCGCTTCGCTCTCTCGCCGTAAGAAGGAATGCGAGGACTGACGGACCTTTTTGATCAACAACTCTGTTGATTGGGCTTCGGTTGCGCGTTGAGGCCAGTTCAAAGTTGCGTTCACCAACCTTTAGATCGACCGCCCTAAACGGTAGTTTGAACCGCCTCTTGTGCTTCGAAAAAGTGGAAGGCGAACCTCGCCCCTCACTTCCCATACATTATCCGTCATAAGCCTCCCGCGCCTCTTGAAACATATTCTGGTAGGGAAGAGGAAGGAGGGTTATTGAGAGGGACGGAGGGGGGGAGGTAACCAGGGAGTGGGTTTTGGAGAGACAAACGGCCCGGTCCCCTACACGTCTAATTACGGCCATTCGTCACTCGCAGAGTCCATAAGCACTCCCCCTTCTTTCTGTATTCCATTCCCCTCCTCCCCCTTCCACTCCGTTATGACTCGAGTTCTTTGCCTAATCCTAAGGTTTCGTAAGGAAAGGCTATTGACTGCTTTATTGGGAAGTTATCTATATATACAGTCTCACGCATCACGTATAATGCATTTGAAGCTAGAAATAATTAGATGTACCGAAAGTTCTAATCTGCCTCGTATTCACGATATGACAGATTACCCCCTGAGTAAATAGCCGCAAACTGTGACCACAACACATTCTTTCATGCTAGACGCCAGTCTTCGCCTCCCTGCATTACAAAGTGGAGTAAACTATTCGATAGAAGAAATTTCCGGATCTATATCAGAGCATGCGAAATGCCTAACTTTGCATTCTAAACTGTGGCTATGTAGCTTGCTTGCTATTTTACTGCTTTTCGCTGGTTTTCCAAATATGTTACGCAGCTTGCATATATCTAACCGCTGTCGTGGTAGGACCGTCCAACGTCACATTATTCAGAGTTTTTCACGCGAGTTCTTGTATAATAACAGTTACGTTATATCCCTCACTTGGGGCAGTTGGCGTTCATACGATCTGCACGAAACGTAGAAATTAAATGCTGAACTCTTGGTCCCCTTTAAAACCCCTATTTACAACTCTCTCACTACCCTTTTGCGCCATCAACTGTGCGTAGTACAGTATCGCGATACTTTCATTATCCACCCCCATCCCCCTCATCCACCCTTCAGCTGTATGCTCGATGATCCTTCCTCTCCTCGTCCTTCCCCTCATCGTCCAGTGCATTCGCATCGACAACGACTACAACGTCTCATCTGATGACGAGGACATCGAGGAGACGAGGTGGGAATCGGCAATGACTTCGGCATTTTTGATGGATAATGTAGGTTTAAAAAGGGTTATTACTTTTCACACATCATAATCGCGACGCGTCTGGCCACCAAAACCAACGAAACATATTGTCGAAAAGTAGCCGATTTTAAAGGTGGTGTAAACAGAACAACATTAGAAACTCCCGCCGCGAAAAGCCTGTACAGGCTCAAAAGATTACGGTAATGATAGACAAGCCGAACATTCGACCAAGCGCAACTTTCCGCAAACTATTCTACGGATGGCATACTGTATCGGGTCTAAATAATTGTTCGCGCCGTTATTTTTTGAATTCCCTGTATAACAAGCAACTTTTCGCTCACGTTTTCTCAGCAATTTGCGAATGTTTTTTTCATTTTTACTGTGATTTTGTTTAGAATTGGCATCCTAAAATCACAAAAAGCAGGCCTGATTAGTGCCTCAAAATTCTGTTTACACCACCTTTAAACCTCTAATGGATATGCTCCCGTTCCAATTCACGTAATAAACCAATAGCTTGTTATCGCTCTGGATAACACGCTCTGGATCTTAATAATCACTACATTATCTCCGTTGTCAATTGGCAATTACCTAGCACCTTTTGAATTTTTCGTTTTGGTAAGCACTCTACTAAAGATTAGATTGTATTAGCCCGAAAGAAAAACCTGGCATTGTACCTTGCGAATAACAAGCCCTTTTCTCCCATCTAAATTAGTTGCACGCTTTTGCTACAAAATGCTGCAGGTGCTCCTTTCCCCTGTTGATCTCTCGTTGTGAGTAGGAAGCGAGGCTACGAAAAGAGTCCGCTTAGTCACGTTGCGCATTACGCCGCGAGCTATTATCATGCCACCTTAGGGGTGGGGAGGGACCAATGTTGACTCCACAACCTGTGCAGTTCACAGATGTATGGGCAAAAGACTAAGTGAAATTAGGCCTCGCGAAGCTGAAAGTTGGTCTCCGTAGAAGGACCGAAATGGAGAAATATGAAAACTTGCAACGTAAAATTGCAAAAAGTCCGTTTCCAGGCCACCTCCCAAGAAGAAGAACTGCTCGCGGGATATTCAGATCATAGACAAGTTGCTGAATGGGACGGGCTACAACAAATTCCGCATACCGAGTATGTTTCAAGCGTGATATTCAAGACATGCCATTTCTTACTTTTCGATGCATCCTTGACTTTTCTTAGCTCAAATGCTCTCACTTCCTATTCACTTGTCATTCCACGACTGTATAATGCCTGTTAGACACTGTCCCCTTCTTCCCTTCTCCTCTCCCGGAAATATAATAAACTAGTCTGGCTTGCAGTATTTGCATAATTTAGAGAAGTCGGAACCCGAAAACGACTCGAACATGTATCCCTGATAGTTATTATTTGACGGTCATGATAGGTAGAGTAAGTGAAAATAAGAACAAAAAATAATTGAGCTGACGACGGAGTGCGCGTAAGTGTCGAGTTCTGGATCCAGGCTATTACCTCAATCAATGAGATTACCAACGACTTTGAGGTGGGCAACTACCTAGCTTTATGCTCTAAAAGGGCAGAACGGAACCTTCGAGATCTGAAGAGAGTGTAGACAAAGTAGGAATGAAATTACTGCCGAGAATATTTCGTCACTAATAAATAATGCTATTAGATGGACATCTACATCAACGAAATGTGGATGGATCCGGCTCTGCGCTTCGACCACCTGTCCCCGTGCAAGCAGAACCTCACGCTGAGTCACCAGGTTTGATCTTTGATCTTTGATCTTCGATCTTTGATCTCTAAAGGTTGATCTTTGATCTGTCCCAGGTCCTGGAGCGCCTGTGGACGCCCAACAGTTGCTTCATCAACAGCAAGATCGCGCAGATTCACGACTCGCCGTTCAAGTATGTTTCAAGAGGCATTGTTATGTGTCAAACATTTCCCTACGATACTTACTAACCGGTTGATTTCCTTTAAAATTTTGAGAAAATACTTAAAAATATTATTTGTTCATTCAGAAACGTCTTTCTCATGCTGTATCCCAACGGGACGGTCTGGGTCAACTACGTTAGTTCTCGTATTTTCGAAAGAGCCATTTTCGAGAGTTCGCTTGACATTTTGAACATTATGATATCAATCTCGTTCAGCAAAGACGAAAAGCAGCGTTGTCTAATCTGCCCTTTTCAGCGTACCCGAGTGAAGGGTCCGTGTGCCCTGGACCTGTCCAACTTCCCCCTCGACATTCAGACCTGCAACCTTATCTACGAGAGGTTGATTACTCTTTTTGGAAACGACTATTTCATCATACCGGTCATTTCATCAATCTTGTTCTACATATGAGCAATGTCGATGAAACGACCGATTTTATGAAGTATCTATTTCTCTTTATGTTTCGCGCCTCTCATAAATAGCAAAACAGCTGAACTTGATCAATTGTCGGAACATCTGTGTTGTGTTGGAAACCATCCTGGCCTCGTAGGTGGCTATGTACTCCTTCGATCTTTGATCTTTGTTCTTTGATCTTCTCCTCGTTCCAGCTTCAACTACAACAACCAGGAGGTGCAGATGCGCTGGTCGCCCACCTCAGCCAACCCCGTGTCCCCGATGGGAGAGATAGTCCTCCCCGACTTCTTCCTCATCAATATCTCCGCCACTCTCGTCAATGAGGCACGGAGATTTTACACTTACCGTAAACTTCTTCTTAAAATTCACATTGAACAGTTTTTTCTAAGATAACTTTGCTTTTTACCTCAGTTAGGCTAACTCATAAGTGAAATGCGCAATGAGTGGCATTGTGACGCAGGCGCAAATGAGTTGCGTATTTATATGAAAGAGACGACGGAGAGGGGTAATTGTCGCGCTGGCATAATGAAGAAATGAGCAGAGTCAGGAGGGAAATAAACTCTATTACAAGTTCCACGAAAGTTGACAAAAAGTACGCAAAGGATTGCGAACTGTCTATGCAAATACGCGCGCTGATCTACCTCTCCGGCTCCAATTTTCTTACGATTCTGTTAATTTCTGCCATAGTAACATGTAAGGAGTCAATTGGACAGCGTAATTAGCGGGAATAGTTGGTTATTTCAATCAAAAGTATTAAATCGTTCCGTTTTTGAGGACAACTCCCGTGGAACCTGTAATAGCATTTCTTCACTTGCTTTCAGGAACAGAATATAGTGTTGAGCGCATCCGATAGACTATAAACTCATGAAAAGTTACGAATAAAAAGCAAAAAAAAACTAGAAAAAATTATTGTAGCCGTATCCGGCCGGAATGTGGGACGAACTGCACGTGTATCTCGTCTTCGAACGGAGGTATATCTGGTATTTCATGCAGGCCTACCTCCCCACCTATCTCACCATCTTTATCAGGTAAAGTTTCATTTTCTATTTTTCTTTTTTATTATTCTTCAAGGGTGTAGATTGTTCTCGCTCCCCCCCCTGCCGCACACCCCCATCCCACGCACGCTCCCGTCCAATTCGAAATTCGAAATCCAGACACACCTCTCTTCCCGGACCCGAGTCAATCCATTGGCGGGGTACCCGAGTAGTTTCCTCGTATAATTTAGACATTATGCGACGACTTCGTTTCAATGTAGATGTGATAAACAGAGATGTTCAGTGCGTAGTACTCTTCTATAGTAGAGAAAAATGGAAGATATAATCGTTCCGATCGTAGCGCCGATTCCGGTACCTTTCAAACTGATCCCACCAAATTCTAATGAACACTATGCGAAGCTCTAGGTAATACTGATCTCAAAAATCTATCCATGTTCATGATATCTTGTCTTGGATCGGAATGGTATAGTTTCGAAGCGTGAAAAAATCGCTAAACACCGTAGCGGCGAAATCATGAATTATACGTTCCGATTTTCTAGACTATAGTATGACGTTGCTCGAAATTATGAGCTATTAAGGCGGTCTCATTTATAAACCGCGTGAAACATTCTTGCTTTCCTAAAGTTCCCCAAAAGTACCATAATATTCAACCACAGCAAACTTGCCTACCGCCCGCTACAAGTGTCTTTTTCCGTAACCCTGTGAAAACGTGCTCTTCACCGCCTCAAATGCCGAAAAGCCGGGCCGGGGATTAGCCGCCGATTTTCCGGCTCTCTTCTAGAAGTTCCAAAACGTCGTCTCTCCAGTGCTCTAGCACCTCCTCTTCCCCTTCTTTCGTCGCTTCTTATAACTTTTAGTGTTCTCACACCACTCACAAGGGGGGGGGGCTTCCAAACAGTGCATACCCAGATAGAACCGCGTGTGAGACTCTGCTGTGTCGTGACCTAGGGGCACTTAGACTCCCATTATCATGTTTGAGCTTAGCAAAAGCGAAAGCTTAAAGATCAAAGATCAAAGACCAATTCCAGCTGGGTTTCGTTCTCTCTCGGGCCACGGGCCATTCCCGCGCGGACGATGCTGGGGGTCAATGCGCTGCTGGCGATGATCTTCCAGTTCGGGAACATTATGCGTAACCTGCCGAGGGTATCCTACATCAAGGCCATAGGTAAGCTTCTCCATATTCAAATAATAATAATAATAATAATAATAATAATAATAATAATAATAATAATTATTATTATTATTATTATTATTATTATTATTATTATTATTATTATTATTATTATTATAGTTTATCACCGCAAGTGTGTAACAGCAAATAAAGGTGGAGGAATAAAGATAACGAGGGTAAGAACAATGCTAACAAGCGAATATTTTTTGTAATTGTAAGCGAATAAAATGTTAGAAATAGAATGTTTCCCGTTCGAGAGGGAAATCAGAGAAAAATATTTTTATCATCTCTCTCGCTTGACATTTGCACTGTTGATAGAACACTGCTTTAGACAACGGAAAAGGGGACCATAGTGAGAGTCATAAATACATATTAATTTATTGTGCAGATGTATGGATGCTCGTCTCGATGACCTTTATCTTCTGTACGCTTCTCGAATTGGCAATCGTCGGCTACAAGGTGAAGCATAGTGATACTTTAGTGAACAGCGCATAAGAGTGTGAAAAATAGCTTCTTAGACGCAGTTTGAACCAAAACAATTTATTGTGCATAATTATTGTCCTTATGAAGACTCATACTGAGAAACTATTGCGGAAACATTCTTGCTGCGATTATATAGTAGAGAAAAGCGGAACGTATAATTTGAAAATACGGTCTGGTAAAAGTTACTGGCCTTAGCGAGAAGTGGAATTTATGCGCCATCTTCGGAACGATTTATTTTCGATTTTACTGCTATCGATTTATTTTGCATGTTTGGGTGCTGCGTGCGTTCTTGCAGCTTCTTTTATGTTTTCTTTTTCAGTTCTTGCTCATTATTGAGTTTATGATATTACATCTGAAAACCGAGCTCTGATCAGACAAAATAATGCATCAAATGTGGTCTATTTCGTTCATGAGTGTGATACTATCAAGAAATACTCAAATTGAAAAAAGAAAACAAGAAATAACACGAAATTACAACAAGAGACCGTTGTAGCCGCTTCAACAGTTTCGCGAAATTCCCCGGAAGAATAAATCGTTCCGCGCATAAATACTTCCGTGTTTTATCTAGAGGGCCTGGCATCGGGGGATCCCTGGACCGATTATATCTTCGTTTTTTCTCTACTATATGAAGTTCGTGAAGCCTATCGTAGGATACGCTGCGAAAGCAGCGTATCCTACGATAGGCTTGACGAACTAATAATGACGGAATAACCAGACCAGACGGCAAAGCATTTTGTCATTCACAGTACAATTGGCAAAGTTTTCCTTACAAACTGCAAAAATACCTTTTTTATCTATAGTTCTTTTACTATTATTTAATTGAAGTAAGTCTATCAGGTCAAAGACGAGAATCCGGGTCCGAAGAAGAAGCACACGCTGTGCAAGAAGGTTCGCAATTCTTAAAATTTCACTTTCAAACGTTCTCCTATATTTTTTTTTGATTTCACGGCGTTTTATGAGTTTTAAAGAGCTATGCCTAGCGAAAGATGTTAGAAAAAAAACTATTTTTTTAATCTGTGATAGTTGAATTTTTGTCTTTTTTTAAATTATTGGAAGAACGAGTTATTTTCCCGAGTTATTATAATTATTAAAAGTTATTTGCATTATTTCCCCCTCCAGGTCGAGGCGGCCTTCGAATCGGCACCTCCGGGCATGCTGCGATATGACGATCGTTACATGCTGCCGCTCGATCGGAAATCTGCTGGGTCAGCAATAAGTATTGTCGGTCCTCGTATTCAAATTTTCGTTCAGCGCATACTTTATTGGAGACGTGCGTTATTTAGCATAAGTGCACCACAGCCAAAAGTGCAAATAACCAGCGGAAGATGGAATAATTACCGTCGGAATGCAAAGTTGAACTAGTATAACTACTCGCTCTGCTTATAGTCGCTCTGCTTATGTGTCGCTCTGCTAAAGTATAACTAGTCGCTCTGCTTATGTGGTCCAGGAGCTTCGCTCCTGGACACAACGCAGAGCTCCCGCGGCACGCTTCGTGAACCGCCTAAGCATGTATTAGGCAGGGGTGTTAGTCCAATAGTACAAATACATTATCACATTATACCTTTTACCCGTTATGCTTGGAATTCCTAAATGGCATTGTCGTTTATTTCGAATTTTGGAAGG
>LS888694.1:212502-231004 GCA_900490955.1 Micoletzkya japonica | reverse complement strand
TCTGCGGAAGAAAGAAGTGCACACGGTGCGACAGAGCGCGTAGCTTCAAACGGGCAAAGGGCGCTACACAGCGCCTACCGCAACATTCTTTTAACCATTCAAGCTAATCGCGGTGGGAGCTTTTGAAATGACAGTTTGTGACGTCACGGAATAAGAAGAAACAATCGTGGAAAAATTCAAGTAAGCAAGTTTTGAATTCTTGCAAAAAGGGCTGTTACGCAGTAAGGAATTTTGGCGTTTTACCAACGCTTTGCGTATCCTCCTTCACGCTAGTTGTTTACTGCCTAGGTTTCTATTGCCTTGATGAAATTCATCATGGTTACGATACGCTGTTTTTAAATTCGCGCAATTTTGCTGTCATCTAAAACCCGGTCCGGATCAACCTAAGTAATGTGGAAATTTCTAGCTAATTTTCGCTTCTAATCAAAACTAGTAATGAGAGTTTCCCAGAAACGTGTCACTATATATAAAACACTTATAATTAAAATCCAAACCTTCTTGGTGGTGTCCACTCGTTGTGGCACTCCCTTTTCTCCCCTCACACACACCGACCGCCCTCATCCGCCCGCTGGAAAAGAAAAGTAATCTTGACAAACAATACCGAAAGCAAAAAAGTGGCATGAAATACTTCAAAATACAAAATAAATAAAAAATGCAGCAGCAAGAGCGCGCCAACTCATTCACGCGCGCCACTACCCCTTTGCGTGCGCGCCCCTAGCCCTTTCCTCGCGCGCATCTCGCGTTTCTCCCGTCTCGTGCGCCAGTGTTCCATAGCACGCGCGCACGTCGTCCTTTCGTGCGCGCGTGTTGCCTTTTCTAGCGCGCTTCTTTCTTTGCACAGCGCGCTGTCCCTTTTCTGACCCTTTCCTGGCGCGCGCCTTGCATTATCTTGCGCGCGTCGCGCGTGAAAAGTCTGGAGCAAATCGGGATGTTGTCTGGTCCGCTACGAAGCTGCTAACCGAATAGTCGCGCCATTGAGAAAGGTCACCCGGACCTAGTCTCGAACTTGTGCCCTGCCCCCCTCCCTCCCTTATTCCCTCACTCTTTCTATCTCCAATCGAATCGGTCCGTCTGATGAAAAAGTGCACGCGAGCGGAATGACAGTGCAGAAAGTGGACAACAAGGCGTACGAAAGGGCTTGGATCTAATTATTAGTGAACTGTAAGCGTAGGTTAGATTACAGACTTTGAAAATTGTGATGGACACTTCTCCAAAGAGTATTTCTATATTTTTCGAGAATTAAGCTTCGATTCCACTCTTCCGGAAATAAAAGTAGGCTAATTCGAATTCGATGGCCTGAATTCCCGGGGATCTAGAAATATGTTTGCAGGACTCATGGTTGAAGACAACCCACCTGGCGCTCCTCTTACATAACTAACTTTGTTCTCTTCTTTCCTCTAGTTCAGTACCACTCCAGACTCCCTTCCAAACAAGATCATATCTGCGAGAAAATTGAATACAGATATGCCTGCTGTCTGCTAGCGCTGCAGCTTTTTCTGTCAAGTTATGTTTCAAGGAGTATCGTTGATTTTGTAAAGTCCTCGTTAGCACATTCCAAGTTCTGCCTATGATCATCATTATGCCAATGTTTTTTTAACGAAAATGTTCGTGAAATTACTTCCACTTCGCGTGCATTCTGTTCGCCAATCGGAATGTTAATGGACCCCACTAATTATGCTAATAAATAGTACACAGAGACTCCAAACTATACGTACATCTCCCCTTCGATGTCAACTTCTTCCTATCTAAACCCATCTATCAGTCCCCTCTTCTTCATCCCCTCAGTCCATGATATTCCCTCCAGTCAGCTGTTCCCTGTGTCCGTTCTCACTACATCACTCACTTTACTAGCAAAGCTACGCTGTACCCGGCGATCCACGAAGCGTGCTGCGGTCCAGCTTATGTGGTCCAGGAGCTTCGTTCCTGGACACACAACACAGGACTCCCACAGCACGCTTCACGGATCGCCTAAGCTTTTGTATTAGTAGTGGGGTGCTCTCCATACACCTCAACTACATTAGTTTATCTTTTTCACGTCATAGGCAATGTTTCCGGATGTTCAATGAAAGGATGGAAGAGAGAACCAACCGCAAAAGTTTTTCTCTGCTGACTTTTTAACCAAATATGATCCCCGTGCTCTGAAACGTATTCTGACAAAAGAAGATTTTTTGAAAATTTTCAAAAATATCGATTTTCTCAGTCAGTTTTGAAAATTTTCACAAACGCAAAGAATGGTCCCGAGGTATGAAGAATAGAATAGGGGTCTTGTAAGAAATTTTTTTGAAATGCGCAATTCTAAAGGAGATAATCGACCTACGGACAGACAGACAGACACGCACACAGACAGACGGACAAAATTTGCAGTGATTTGATAGTAAGAAGTAAATTTATTGTCTCTGTTTTTTTCTTCTTCAGACTTGAACTTTATCATTTGCAAAAACAATTTCCGCATATAACCGTCGCATGAGCTTTAGCAAAGAAAAAACCATATAAATATTAGTGAAATTTGTTGTTATGAGCTAATCATTGCTCTCGCTGTTTTGCCTGTTTCTTACTTCTCTCATTATCCTATATCGCATTTCAACTTGCCCTCTAACCCCCTCTTTTGTCCTCCTTCATATTCTCTGACACTCTTTCCTCTCCTCTTCCCTCCTTTCAACTCTTTCGTTCTCTCCCTCCCCTCCCCCAGCTTTGCAACTTAACCATGTGCTCTCTTCATTCTGTGCTCCTACACAATCACTTTGTGCAGCTATTCATTATTCAATGACGTCACTCATTCTCCAAGTTTAATTTGTAAGCGAGTAAAGCGTAAAGTTGTAAGCGAACACTTTTGTTTCTATACCGTCCCACAACTTAACCTACCCTGGTAGCCCTGTTGTGACTAAGGCTCTCAATTCTTGAGTCTAAGGTAGTTTATAATGTCTCTTCACAACTCCGCACTAAAAGCACTTTGTCGTTAAACTCTTCACAATCAGTACAGTGTGCTGTAGTACAATCTTCACTCTCGTCACTATGTCCATAGTAGCCCTAATATTTCCGCTCCTCTTCCCTCTTTTTCGTCCTCCACGTTGCTCCGTACGGAAATGGGAGCCGCTTAGGCGCGGAACCGTTGTTCTTTTGTAGTGAAAACGGAATAATTCCGAGAGCATCTACCAGTTGATTGAGAGGTGTCATGAAAAACTCTTCACTCAGCTGTTCACTCCGTTCACATCAATCACAATTCCGTCCGATATCAGCAATCTCATCGCTATTTCATTATTTGCTTCTTTTTTACCCGAGCACTCCCGGTAAGTAATTATTATGGGAGCATTACACTTTGCATAATGATCCTAGCCTTGTCATCCTGTGATCCGCGGTATAACCATCAAAAGCACCCAGATCGAAAGAACTAATTTAATAAGTAGCCCGATTCATAAAAATACGTAAATTGAATACCTAGCTACAGAAGACAGAATAATACGAAACAACGCAAGCATCGCAAATTACATGATTCGCCTTAGCCAGGTCACTTCATCGCAATACTAACAGCTTGTTCATATTATAATTCACATCATCATTTCGGCCATATTCCATGAATACAATATTATTCAATACGCAAAGTGTCCCCCTCCCTAGTCGCATTGTTCAATTCACACTCCTTCTCGCTCTCTATTCCCTCTACAATGTGTGTGTGTGTTTTGCATGCCTCAAGTCATCTCGCTTTTCGGCCATTCTATTTACAAATGGAATCGGCTACCTCCTTCTCTCCCTCTCCCTCTCCGTCTCCCTCCCCTCCGAACCCTCCGAGTCCCGTCACAATTTCCCGTGTCCCCCTCTCCTTCTCCTTTATAGGGGTCCGGCCCCTCTCCCCTCCATTGTGCTGCCATTCTCTACTTAGAAAGTGTGGAGCACGAGCTCCCATTCTCACTTCCATTACCTGAGCTGAATGAGCTAAAGACACATAGCCAAGCCATTTTTTTAAATCCTTACCGTAAGCTCATTTCATGTTATAATATTTAAGACCCATAGACTGATCTTTCACTATTCAGAAATTCTGGAACTCTTTAAATATAGCCATGCTTGAGACCAGTCGCTGTCTGAGCCCCTCTACTAAGTACTCTCATAAACCCCTGAGAAGTTCCCCTCTTCTTCTACATCGTGCAAAAAACGCTCAAGACATGCTATGAAACTGTGGATTACTAGAAACCCGGACTAGTCTATTCTATGATATCAGGAATAACGAGAGGATTTAGAAGTCTTCACATTTTTTGATTATTCGCAAGTAGAGAAGAAGCGAACGCATTGTTGCGCCCTGAGGGCGGGAGGTTGAGCGTAAACAATAAACTTTACGAGGTCCTCAATTGCCTCAGGCCTCGTGGAGGCGAGTATACAAAGAGAAAAAAAGAAAGAAAGAAAGTCAGTTTGCGATAGGTTTCATCTATGCTCTGTTGGCTGTGCGGTTTTTCGATCGTTCGATAGTTCTGAAATACGGAAAAACTTCGTTTCACGCATAGTTTATCGTATGTCAAGTCGCTCGTTGTTTATCCATTCAGCCCATATTCAAGTGCTTTCTATAATATAATTCCCTCGGGCCACATTCTCACGCTCCATAATCTGTCCGAGGTCTATTTATCTTTCATAGACTGAAAACACTAGACATAATATATTTGAATAGCCGAATAGAGATTCTTTATCGCTTGCAGTCTACTTTGTACAACAGCTTGTTCATTTGTCTGCTCTTCCATAGAAACGAAATGTAAATGATTGAAAACATTCTGTTAGACGCTGCAGCATTTTTATCTTCCATAGCTTTCAAATTGGCCAGGTTCCAAGTGATATCTAACCCATTGATAGGCATCATTTTGCTAGTTATTTTCCTGTTACCTCTCCTCCATCTCCCTCAACCGTCGATAGAGTCCCTCGCGTCCTTTGAACTTTCCACCCCCAAAAAGCGGCATTAGCCCCGTTTGGAAGAGCTGCTAACGAACAGAGTCGTCTAATCGAAATAGAACCCTCTCATCCATTCCTCCCTTTCCCCTCAATATCATCTCTTCCATAATTGCGGTCGTTCTTATGGAAGAGATCCTTCCCCTAAAAGACTATCCTCCAGTCTATCGCATGGTAAACAAAGACATAGGGAAGAATTAATTATACATGGAACTATGATTAACAACTTAGAGCGATCTGAACGATTGCGTTAAAAATCAAATTAGAAATTTACACATTATTTTATGCAATCTTCTCGCATTGTCTACACGAGTAGTTCCCTAACCCCTTCCCTTTTATTCCCGCTGTTTACCCACTACCTCCTTGAGATGAAGAATACGAAGTGGAAGGGTGCTACTTGAGCTCAATCCTCCAAGGAGTCCCCTGTGGGGGAGGTGCCGAATTCTCGTCTAGGTATAATAGTAACCCAAGCATAGTGCACAATATTAGGCAAACAATAGCCTCACCACGCTTTTCCACGTTTTTCTAAGACATAAAAGCCTCAGAATCATTGTGTTTTGCGCGATCTGATGTGTTTCTGCGTAAACATTATTCGATCAGTTGTCACATTCCTGCTAATGCCGGTACGAAAACGAAAGGAAACTAAGAATCAATTATGAAATCGACCTTACATGGTCCTTTCTATCCTGTACCATCTCAACTGTACACATTCCCTATCCCCCTCTACTTCACTTATTATCTCCGTTTCAGTCCCCCCCTATCCCCTTCAGTTTCCCTCCACTAATTATCGGTCTCGTTCCCCCCTTACCCTTCCCCTATCCCTTGCCCCCCTCCCCCTCGTCTCTTCTCTTTCTACATTGTCCCCCCCCCCTTCCACCACCAACCAACCACTTACATTACTGACGTCGGACTCCTCCTCTGTTCGAGCATATCCACTAGCTTCCCCTTTTTTGCCGAAATCTGCATTTCCACACCGCTCATAATTTCTGCATAATCGTGTTGAAGTGATAAATCCGTGTTTATGATTTAGCAATCACTTGAAAAAGTGCGTGAGTCCGAGCAGCTGGAGCCACTACTTTTTCATTGTAGGGTCCTGATCTCCCTAACTATTCATGCAATCTCCACTTCTTCTCCTTCTCTTTATACGGCCCTCTAGATGCCCTTTGAGTTTACTTTTGCCTCCCTCCAATCCTCCCCTTCCTTCTTCGTTAATTTCGTTCTCATCCCCCTACCCCAATATTCTCATTTCCCATTCACACCCCACCGGTAAACGATCAATGCGAGGGGAAGGTGCGGTATCGACAACAGCTTGTGATATACCCTTCCTTGAATACTGAATCCCTGATCAGCAGCACTATTTCTAGCATTGGAAAGATGTCCACTGTTCAGCTCTTCTGGCGGAACACCAGTCGGAACATCTCCGGAGCGCCATACGTAGCACGTGGCGTACTCCGGCAAATGTTCCGCCAGGTGCTCCGAAGTACGCCAGTGTTGCTCCGCGTCTTGTTATTCTCCTATTTCTCCAGAATTTCGATCAGGGTGTAGTCACACAGGAATGTGGGTGAACCGACAGGTCGGTGTGCCTATTGGCCAAAACATGCGACGACTCTTGTGAACTGCGCAGAGTCACTCTTTCATTGGACGACTGGGGCTATGCTTCCGTAGCACCGCTGGCGTTCTGCTAGGAGATCGGAGGATTCACTTTATGTGTCTGCCTATCATCAGTTAAAAGAATAACAGACTAGATTGTAGCAATCATTCACTCCCCTCCTCCTCCTTCAAATTCCCCTCATATAGTTCGCCGTCTGTGTATGCCTCCCGTATGCTTGAAAGCATTCTTCCCCCTGCGAGTTCTCCTCAATCTTCAAATACTTTCATTCCCTCCCCCTCCCTGGCCCCCCACTTCTTCCGATCAAGTCCTGCATGCATTGAATGGCTCGGAAAATACAATTATGTCTTACGTAGTGAATATAGTGAATATCAACACTCTCATGAATACCACATAATTTCGACAATATCTATCCGAGCCTTTGAAAAGCTTCTGTTCACAGAAAGAATACCTCGAAAAGCGTGTGTTTTGGCGTGGGTTATCGTTCGCTGAATCGAGGCTTGTTTTTCGTCGAGAGAAAAAAACGAAAATCTGACTCTCGTTGAACCCCATATTGCAAGGCAAGCTTTACCTAAGGAAGTTGAATAGATTGATGAATTTCGCTTTGTGGACAATTTACTTTTAAAGCACTCATTACGCTTCAGCATTTGTAAATTAGGCTTTATATGATTATTTTACATATGATTCTCGTTTGAACTGTGTATGTGTATTCCATCTGTCCTTTAGCAACTATGTAGGTAATTTTCCTTTTTTTGCCTGTGATTCCGCTTTTTCCCTCATTTCATTTACTCTCCCAACCGCGGGGTCTTGAGATGGTTGAGCGAATCTTTCTCTTTCTTGCCAAACCGGCGCACCGGAAAACAGAAAGCAACGAAGAAGGTAAAACGGTCGACAGATAGCATTTGGACAAAAGCATTTCAGAATCATTCTCTTCATGATGTTTTCCCGTTGGTAGTAATGGAATATTTATCTTAGGAGCAGACGTATAAAGCATGATATTTTTTTCATATATTATATGCGCTGATGAACCTTCCTACAAAACCTCAAAGGCATAAGTGCGGAACAAACTTCCGTTCACCATATGCGCAATCCACGGTTCGCAATAATGATGGTGATCTGTGCGACATTTGATGAATGCCATACTAACGAGATCATGAATATTATGCGAGCAAAGTTCCGCTCGTCACAATAGCGTAATCTAGCAATCAGCCATTTACCATTTGAGACACTCAAATTAACTAACGTATCGGTTCATTCTAGATAGCATAGATCGAGGGGAAACGCGAATGTCTCCAGTAGAAAGCAATGTTCTCTTTTTGACGCTTTTCCAGGGTTACGCTTCAGTTTTTATGCTCTGTAGGCACATCCCGGTATTTAAAGATGTCTGAAGCATATCCGGAAAAAAGCGTCAAAAAGAGAACCCTAGTAGAAGTAGGGAAGTCCCGCCAGTATCTCTTCTGTCCTCCCTCTCCCTAGTTCCCCGTGCCTTCAGGGCACAACAACCTTCCGTTTCTTCGGTCTCTTCTCTCGCCTGTTCAGTCCCTCCCCCTCCCTAAGCCAAACCTCGAGAGACACCTCATCTATCGTAGCGTGTCTACAGGTCATTTTATGGTCATGTTTGGCGTTTTCGCGAAAATATACGTGTCTGTAACCGTAACTTGCCCACCTAGAGAGTTGACTGCGTCTTGTGGGCCCTGTGACTATCTCCAACTGTTTAATTTCTGCAAAACTCTCATCCATTGATTATGAGAGCATGAATAGCTTACTCATTATGGGGAGTGAATAATGGCTAGCATCGTAGCGCTACGCCCAGTGTCCATTTGTGCATTGCAATCTTCTTCACAGGATGTTTACGTCCATCTCCCGTATACAAAGCACACTATCAAGTATCGCTGACCACTGTACGCTATGTAGCGCGTGCTTCAGATGTTCTCTCCCTCTCCCTCCTCATTCCCTCCTATCGTCCCCTCTCCCTCCCCAGGGACGGACCTCTCGCATTGCCCTCTCTAGTCGTTCGAACGTTCGTTCACATTTCCAGAATATCTTCTCCCTCACCTATTATCTAACTTAGACTTCCACTATCTTACCTTAAAAAAGGTACGCTTAGTGAAATTCTGAAGACAAATTTTAAGCCTGACGAATGTGAATTTCAGAATGCAGCCGGAAAACCGCTATGGTAGGCATTCCGATTGCTTGAAACTTGTCTGAATCGCGCTTTATATGCGAACGATGACAGCTGTTGTTGCTAAGGCAATGTCTATGTACTTCCATACCGTTCACTCGTATACCTGGAAGGCTGTCTATTTATTGCGGTTACGCACCATTCACATGAAGATCGTGCATGCGTCAACTGTATCATCCTCGAGATTCCCTCTTCCCTTGCATACTTTGAATAGCGACAGCATTTCGGCATATTATTTACGAAAACGTCAAATATCTAATTTTCTTTCACTAAATCACTTTGTCTGCACCCCACTCACACCGCTCCGCCATTTTCGTCGTAAATAGGAATGAGACAACGGGCGGAACGTTTTGCTCAACCATAGGTACTGAGTGAAATATAGCAGAAATGACTCCGTTCCAGGAGCATATTTATCTATTCAAATCCCATTTGAATAATACATATCTACCTGCCATCTATCCCTGTATCCCTCCAATCCTCCCTCTCCATCCACCCCCTCTCCCTCATCATCTCTCATCGTCTCCAATTCCCTCCTTCATCTCATTCATTTCTCGTGTTCACTCCTCTAATATCTGCAGTGTTGCAAGCTCTTTTCTCCATTATTATTCATCTCAGCGTGATATTTTTCATTCTAGTCAGTAATTTCTTTCATCCAATTTAGCTATCACGTCTCGAAGTAATTTTACTGTAGTTTGTAGCATGCTTTTCGGTCACTTTCAACTTGTTTATGCATGTACTTCGGCGCCGTAGCTGTCGCGTGTTGTGAATTACCTCGTTGACCACTCCCCACTCCCTCCTACCTCTTTCTCTCTCTCTTATCTCTCTCCTACCTCTCTCCCTCCCTCCCTCTCCCCCTTCAGATGGCGCCCTTCTCGCACATCTGCCTGACAGCAAACCAGCAGATGATGCACGGCACCGAGTTCGAGTATGTCCTACAACGGTATGCAAATTTTACGAGAATTACCCTAATTTATGCAAATTTATGCAAATTTGCATATTATATATAGTATGCTTCAGTCGCTATTGCCATAGAATAATGCAGGCAAAAACATTTCGTTCTCTCGTTTTCTTACCAAGATACACGCCCGTTTACTGTCTTGGCGAAACAATATTTATGCCTAAAGTAGGGTTCTAACCGAACTTTTCAGGTACTTTTACCCGATCATCGCATTGTTTGGGATATTCGGCAATACGCTCAATCTCACCGTGTTGCTGAACAAGAATATGCGGAGTCGGTGAGCCATTCCACAAAGAGATAAAAAGATTTGCAAAGTCATTCCGCAAAAAAGGCAAAAAGATCTATCAAATAATCTATTGAAATCATTGCTGTTTTACGCCGTTTGAATCCATTCCTTACAATTAGCTTTATATGCTCACCAACCTTCATCGTTATATGAAGGTTGGTCAGCATTCACTGACATGACGCGAGAGGCGAAAATGTCGTGATTTGTGCCTATAACTACGCGTAGGGCGTTCGCAGAATGTCAGATTCTGGAAGGGCGCGAATACATTTCTTAGGCTAATCGGAGATTTTATCAACACCAACGCACAGCTATAATGTCATTCAGATCATGCATGGATATTTTCCGCATTTTCCTCGCTCCCCGAGATTATTACACTAAAGAGCATGAGATTAGCAGCCGCAGTAGAGTTGTCACAGTAAAGTACGTATGCCTTTAGGACCGCATTATGGCTCATGTTACGCTTACGACGTAACTGCGCTACTACAGCGCAACCAGAGTAGCCATCGGTACATAAAAATAATATAGGCGCGCCTCGTGCTATGTTTCATGCTAGCAATAAAGCTGACAGCGGTTCGCTTATTCGTTTCACCTGCAGCCGTTGTCTCAACATAATAATGATTCTAATAATATAATAAACATAAATATAATTATGGTTGAGGAAAATGCTCTGTCAGCCGTTCCATTCCTATTCGAAGAGCGACTAGATGAAGTTGAAATGGCGTTTACTGACGGAATTTTTGCTCTATGATATGTTTCACACTAGCAATAAAGCGAGCGGTGGCTCGCTTATTTGCTGTTGCAAGCTTTTTTGTAAAACGAAAATACATTTCCAAAAAAAAATACAAAAATGAAAAAAAATATAAATAAACAAATATAGGGCCAACACGATCCTGTCCGTCCTCGCCTTCGCTGACATCGTCTTCCTCCTCCTTCTCTTCCCCAACATTCTCGCCAACTACTCTGCCTTCACCTTCAACTACGCATTTCGCTGGTTCTACTTCCATACCAAGGTGCAATTAGCTACATTTTTCCAGAATTCAGCCGGGATACGCGAAATTTCTCTAGCCTGCTGGAGAAACATTTCCCAGTGTCACACCGTGGGGAAATATTCTCCAGCCGGCTAGGGAAGTACGATTGAGGGGAGATGAGGCGCCGAAAAAGTACAGCAACAAAGAAAGGCGAGAATTAGCCATCGACAGGCCAAATAAAGCGGAAACTGCAAACACTCCCGAATGCACGTATCTATGTAGGTCGTAGCAAAGTAGATTGAAGTGGACCTTGGGAAGGGTAATTTGGTAATGAAGACTCTGTAGAGAATCTGCAGCATATCTGGATAACAATCTTTCCGTTTTCTCTCTTTCTACTCCGTGTAATTTTAGGGATATAAACTTGATTACTGTTTCTATAGAATAAGTAGCAAACTCCTCTTATTTTTTTGTTCCGTTTGACTACAATGTCCATGTATTTATCCTGCTAAGCGTTCTTCTTTCCTCTTATAAACAGCACGTCATCAAAATGCAGCAAGCGAACTGACTCGGTTAAACGTGTCTTGCCATGCATTTTGAAGGGGGACCGCCCCGGGGGCATTTCGTCATTCTGCCCGAGGGCACAACGCTAATCATAGGTGCACTAGTCCTGGAATTCGCGAGAATAAATCAGGGAATGAATTAGGCTGTGATCTTTCGGGCCACCCGATATGTGAAGCTTTCCTCGATTATGAAGGGAAATTTACCGCTAGGGAAAATTTCCAAATATTATGCACACTAGAGCTTTGGCTCAAAACTGCTTGTGATTCAGCGTAGTATTCTGCATTCACTTCAAATCAGCCAGCGCGGTTCGCGAAAATATGAAATTGAGCGTAATCGCATTCTGAACACGGCGCTGATTCGAACCCGGGAAAAGCAAGGCAAAACAAGGCAAGAAGGAAGAACAACAAAAGAGGGGAGTCCCCGGGGAGGAGATGGGAATGAGGGTCGTCCATCATGCAAGATATGATACAGGGTGTGTCACGGGTGGTGACCGAACACTAAAATACATAATTATAAGCCTGGCGATACGTTTTTTTAAACTTTTTCCTCTTCTATTAACAATCACTCTGGTAAGAAAAGTTCGAAGATATAGTTCACAGGCGGAACTGAAAACAGTCTGAATAAGAAAGTGTGGGAGAGGGTGGTAGAGTATTTGATGGTCACGAAAGTTTAGCAGAGTAATTTATTACTTTCAGCATATTTGCTTTTGCTTAATTACCTATACCTCCTATACTGTTGTATGTATGTTGCTTGGCCCGACAAGTAGCTTCATTTCTCTTCTGAAAGCCACGCTGCCATCCTTGACGCACACTTCATGCGCACACGTTTCGTCTGAAGTAATAAGCCCAAAATTGGTCTACTTCCCGTTCATATTCGGTCCAGTCCATATGAGATGAGAAGATGTTTGAAAAACTTGGCAAATACGAGTCTAGGTCAAAGACTAATGTAGAGAATATTAAATAATGGAGAATATTATATAAAATTAGGAGATTAATTCCCAATTTGAGGTGCACCTATTATCTCTCGCAAATTGGAGTTCGGCCATCGCCATCTGGTGCGTGATTCTCGTTTGCACGGACCGACTGGTGGGCATCCGCAATCCGCTCTATGTTAGAGGTAGACTTTTTACTTTGTTGTATTCCATTGTTCCTAGATATTCTGTTTTGCCTGGCATTTCAAATTAAATTCTGGACATTGCCCAGCCGCGTGACCATGACCACACTTCGCTGACAGAAGGAGTTTAATTTCATTTCATTTAATTTATCGACGCATTAACCGCATAATTTTGGTGCGGCACGTCACACATACAAGTAGCTCAATTTAACTTTTTTTAAAAGCTTCAAGTGGATCTACACGACCAAGGCAAAATCTGAAAGTGGAAATGCCTGATTCAGAATGACGGTGCTAAAAAAGAAAGCTTGCTCCTTGCAGCGGGCTGGGGTCGCGGGCGGATGACGGTCCTCCTGGCGGGTGTCATCCTCTTCACGGGTGCCGTGACCGCCTACCAACACGCGGAGTACGAGTGTCTCGTACGGTCAGTCATCCGTCCTCTTTGTCTACTTCATTTCTCATCACATCTGTGCAATGCTAGCAGCATTTCCCAAAAAAACACGTAATTGTCACAGAAATTTGCCTAAATCAGAAAAGCTTCTTGCCCCTAGCGTTTCTTTTTAGTGGTTTCCCTTTTGTTTAGCTCATTTTAAGCATAGTTAAGAAAGGAAGGGAGTGATCGCTTCCAGATCGTACTGCAACGACACTCAACTGTACTCGCGGTGCATGCCCGTGAACAACGACGGGTGAGTGGATTACGGTAGATTACGGTAGAGGGTTACTGTAGCCTATGATCATAGTCCGAGCCTTCGAGCGCTAATATAAGAGACTGCCGCTTGGAAAATTCAGCCTGAAAGTACTGTAAACCGTCGTAATTCAGTAGGTATCTAGGCAGTGTATACGTGCAAAATACCATTACCAATCAAGCTATAATAAGATCGTAGTATCGGCCATTCCACCACCAATATCAATTCCCCGAGCAGCTTCTCCCTCCTTCCTCATTCCCGTCCACGCCTCGTGCCCCCCCCGTCCACTAAGTATAGCTCGGTAATCGACCAGCCGATACCCATTATGCATGCGAGCCCCCCCTCCCCCTTCTATTTCGCTGTTTTCACCCGAGTGTAATGCAACGTGACGTTGACTAGTGGGAGAATCGAGAGAGCGCGATCGGGGACGAAATGTAGCACAATGTTCTGACAACAGTGAAAATGTTAAGCGAACGAGATGACGAAAATAACCCTGATTTCGGTAGGAACTCTCGCACGGAAAACACCGTATCCTAAGCATTTTGGCTCGTTCGCTTAACATTTGGAACACTGTGGCAGTAACTATTAAAGCAGGGTCAGAAGATAACTCTACAAAACGCGCGAAAAGAATGCAATGAATAAAGTTCAAGGCGAAACGTGATCTGTTTTGCGCGAAAATAGGACAGTAGATGCGGAAGACCATCCTAATGAGATATGTGAGAAGGCGTTTGAACTCGCGTTGAAAGATGAGATTCGGAAGGCTAAATCAGCTATAGCGAAGTATACGCAGAACTCTCACACAAGGCGCAATAGATTTTCAAGATATAAACAATCTTATGATTAATACATAAACTATAGATACACTCTGCGAAACTTCCCCAACCGCCTGGGGAAATTTCCACGGAATTGCAAAGGGAGGGTGCTTTGCAGTACCTGGTTCGGGAACAAGTCCAACCCGTACCCGGAGTCCTTCCGCATTTTCCTCAACTACTCCACACTCACCTACATCTTCTCCATGATCATCGCCCCGATCGTCCTGCTAACGATACTCAACGTTATGCTGCTGCTGGCGCTACGGTGAGAGGGCTTTTTCTTGTTTTTTTCCCTTCAATTCAATGAATATTCTAATGTATTCTTCAATAATGTATTCTTAAAAAATATTTAACTCTTACTTTTTTATGGAATTTCTCGACATTGAGATGGCCCTCCTTGCAGACAACGTCACCAGCAGTTCGCCGTGAGCGCTGCCGCGACGTCCCTTACGAATGGAGTCAACGGAGTCAAGTGAGATCCTTGTCATTTTAATATAGTGGAATAAACCGATCCGTCAGTTTCATCCATTCCAAAATGAGTCTAATTCTCTCACTTTCGCACACTCTCTCGCCTTATATTCGGAACGATTTTCCGACGGATCTTTTTAATCCACTATACCACCATTTTCTAGAGCTTCCTTATACTTGCCATCCCTCTCTACCTGCCACACCGCACGGTGCATTCGATACATGAATAAATGAACTTTACCAAACTACGCAATACGCGTATTCAAATAAATAAATAGATAAGTAAATAAATAAATTACATTGTCAGGCAGCTCTCGGTAAATATGACATCATTGCAGGAAGGACGCGAATGCGTTCCAGAAGACGGAGCACCGGGTGACGCTTACCGTAACCTGCATAGTTACGATGTTCACGCTCACGAACGGTCCCTCTGCCCTGTGGCATCTCGTCAAGACGTACCTCCAGCTGGAGACCAATACGAACCCGCTGTGGTACAACATCACCATGATGTGCAGGTTATATGTTATTATATTTTATGTTTTATTGTTTTATTGCACAGCCTAGGCCAACCGTACATCCAATCCACATTAGTTTTGATTGGATGTACGGTTGAGGAAAATGTTCCGTCTAAATTACCATTTCCTACGAGAGAGCGAAGCAGTATGAGGAGTCCAGACGAAGTAGGAATGACATTTACTGCCGGAACTTTTACGTCAATTTTTTATTGCATAGCCGAGGCTTGGTTTTGATTGGGTGTAAGATCCTCCTTACTGAGCTTGGAACCCCTTCGAGTTCCGCAATCTCTGGTTTGTTGACTGTTTTCTGCTAGGATAGTGCACGTGAGACGGAGGGGAGAAGAATTCAATTTTCGCCTCCGCGACCGTTTCCTTGTCTAATGACACTTTGTCTATTTTCGGAGGAAATTAATGGAGAAAATTTTTTCCGAAAAAAGCTTAGCTTCTGCAAGCTCAGCGACTTTTATAAGTGCATTTGTGCTCCTTGTTAGTTTTGAGCTAAAATGACGGCACTGTGAGGGAAGCGTGAAATGAGGTGAAATGGGAAAGGCTGGCGCGTCTCTGGGGAATGGGAGTTGAAAGAAACAAGGAGGGCACACTTATGAAGAGAACGAACGCGGTGTATTCTGTCATTAGAAACTCCGATGATGCGAAAAGAATGTGAGCCAAAGCTTTGGTGCAGAATTCGTATTCTATACATTTGAAGACTTTTGGCTACTGAGTGCAAGCAACGAATAAAGCATTAGCACTAAATCAGCTCGTCAGGAATAGAAACACACAAATATATACAATTTAGCCCTCCTTTGGATCAATATCATACACTAATTATCTAAGATAAAGGTAATAAACTGGAAGCAAATAATCGAATTCCCGGAACACCATTTGATCACATCGGTCATTTCATCAACCTTCCTCATACGATTTTCGTTGAGGAAGGTTTTGATGAAATAGTGTTTCTTGAATTCCACCATAACTCAACTTCTCCCCTTGCAGCACACTGGTGATCTGCGGGAAGGCGTCCAACTTCATTCTCTTCTGTCTCGGATCGAAGCACTTCCGCATGCGACTGCTCAAATTGGCGCAAAAGCGCGTCCACAAGAAGATGGGTAAGTACCTTTTTTAATTTCTTTTGATAAACGAGAACCATGATCTCATCTCCCCTTTTACAACAAATTTTAGCATGCAGAAAATAAACAGGAAAATGAGATCATGGTCTGCGTGCGGTGTTCTTTCTCCATTTCTTGTTTTACCCTTTTCTCTTTTTCGGATTTCATTTTCCCCATTTTCCCCTCACGTCATCATCACTCCTAACCCGCCTGCAGTTTGCCTAGTTCTACAATTTCCAGAATTTAAACCGTCTTTTTCCGATACCGAAACCGTGTGTGCGTGCGTGTGAGAGCTACCAGACTGATCCTGTTCAATTCTGCCTAGCATCACTTTAGCTTCATCTTTATGAAAATCAAAAATAAAAGAATTACACAAAGCTTGATTCAGTCAGGTAGCTGCAAGGTACTTTTATGCAAGTTCCGAGAGTCCTATCTAACTCGCAACCCCCGTGAAGCTTGCTGCGTGTTCTCGTCTTGATAGGGCGTGACCTTATCTGCTATGGACTCTCCTTAAGAACTCCTTAGCGGTTAGGGCGTGTCCAAAGCCTAGCCTTAACCTTAGCCGTCTACCACGGGAAGTCGTCGTCATCGTGGGCGCCTGTTACGAGGAAGGGGTCGCTCGTCGCCCGGAGGGTCCTCCTGCCAAGGGACGAAGACCGTACTGTATCCATCGCTGCCTGTGACGTCACGCCCAACAACGAGGACGGTAAGACGGCTATACTCTAGTTTTATCTTTGATCTTTGAGCTTTGATCTCCAATCTCGAAACCAGAGTCCAGTCCTCCCGCTATCTCAGCTTACGGCTAACCCGCATGTGCTTGGTACTCGCTCTAGAATCAGTTGAGAGTGTAGTCCTCCCGACTCTTCAGACCTGTCCTGACCCTCGGAACGAGAGAAGAGAAGAGATGATGTGAGAGGAGAGGATGGAGGACCGAGCGTTCTGAGGATAATGGTTGGTGAGAATACGCGTGCATATATATGGCCGGTAGCTAGCCTTCTGACTACTGTCGCGCATGGCACACAAACGCTTTAGATATGGCAACGGTAGAGGTAGACCGTCGGTTGTTCGGCACACATATTTAGGTAGCAGTATCAGTAGGGCTATTACAAATCAGCACTCCGCAAAATACACCACCAGGCCCATTCGTTTAATTAATTTTCTGCCAACTATCTGCAAGTCTTCAAATCTTTGCCCATACTGTCCACGGTAATTCGCACCGTCGGAGTGTGAGATTGCGTTGCGTTTTCTCAAGGAGTGCCAGCCGTAGAAAGACTAATTCAATTTTTAAAAAATTATCTTTCAGACCAGTTCTCGAAGAACTTCGACACGATGCGATCCCGGCGGCAGTCCACAGCCGCCTCCTCCTCCTCCCCCAAGGCATCCATCTCATCCCGCCCCAGGGCACGTTCCTCCATCGGCTCCGTAGACCAACCCCTGCTCCAGACGCGCGTCCGCAAGATGAGCGTCCAGTTTGCCGCCTATGATCTTTGATCTCTGATCTTTGATCTTTGGTCTTTGATCTTTGATTTGTCTTCGCTCTCCCGCTTTCCCTATCACAGCCTCAGGACTCTAGACCACGCTAATCGACTCCACATTTCACGCTATATCCATCGCTTGCTGTACCTTCAAATTGCTTAGATATGTTTGAGAGAATTTCAGAAAAGGTACACCAAACAAGTCACTTGTCCAAGCTTAGCCAATCCGATCATCATGAGCTTATCGATTGTTGTGCATTTTCATCCATTTAGCCGAATTCGTAACCCGATCGGGATGTCATAATGGCAGGCGGTTGTGAACACAGTAAAATCACGGAATCCCGTTGATTTAAAAAGCCCTAAGGTTTCTCTGATCGAAAAAGGATCAGTTAAACGCATTTCCCCTTCCATTATGCCATCCAGTGTTGCGCGTTGCGAATAGCGAAGCCTCGCAGGAGGGGAAGGGGTTAGGAACTGGCAATGCGAGGCCTCGCATTCCCTCACCCATCACCCCAGTGGCAATGCGAGGCCTCGCGCTGTCAGCAATGGCTCAGAGGGAGAGAAGACCCGTTTGTGTTTCACACAATCTATAGACTTTCCTGCTTTATCTTACTTTATCAACGTTTAAAACAAAAAGATAGACAACTTAATTTGTAGCATTTAGCATATGCAGTCATGAAATAAAAACAAAGTAACGACTAACTCTGAGAGAAATATTGAAATCTGAGAGAAATATTGAAATATAGCGAATGAGGGAAGCTACAGTTCTTCTTCATCTGATTCGAGTTCATCCTCAGCACGTCCGACATCTGGCCTTCAGGTCGGGCAGAAATTCAAAAA
>LS888694.1:199255-212402 GCA_900490955.1 Micoletzkya japonica | reverse complement strand
TGGGGTTCTCCATCCCTCTGAGCCATTGCTGACAGCGCGAGGCCTCGCATTGCCACTGGGGGGAACGGTGGGGGAATGCGAGGCCTCGCATTCCCCGCGAGTCGTCCCTTCCCTCACTGCGAACCTTCGCAGCAGTTAACCTAGTATGCCACTGGCATGCGAAGCCTCGCTATTCGCCTTCGCAACGCGCAACACTGATGCCATCCCTCTCCAATCTTTCTGCCCCCAACTAGAGTGCGACTATCGCATGCATTTACATTCTCTCCATATCTCATTCTCTTCATTCTTCTCCGCTCTCTCGGCGTGCCTGATCCACAATATTCTAAATGTTAAGCGAACGAACCAAATTGCTTGAGACAAAATGTTTTCCGTGTGAGAGTTCCTACAGAAATATGGGATATTTTTGGGGCATCTCGTTTGCCTAATATTTGCGCTGATGTCAGAACATAGGGGTGGATCGCATTATTTCATTAGCTAGCCGCACTCTCTTCCCGACGTGTGGCATCGATTCGTTCTCTGTCCCCAAACGGGTTTACTGTACTCTCTCCTCTTATCCACGAGTATCCTACCACGATTTCGCACGATCTCATTTACCGTTTGAAATGCCAAATAAACTTCTTCGACTCTCAGCACCAAGATGGCTTATGCATGAAAATCTCTTCCTCCATTTGGATGGCCCAATAAATACACCTTTTATTTACTTGTTATTACTAGCAAGTCGCCACAACGTTTACCGTTCTTCTGCGTGAGTCTGTTCCATCCGTAACCCTTTTAAAATTTAGAAATTTAGAAAAGTTCAAAGAAGTCCAACTTAACTTTTCAATATCTCGGATAAGTACGTTTTAGAACAAGGGGTCCTTTTAGGTCAAAAAGTCGTCGGAAAAAAAAAGCTTTAAAAAACGGGGGGGTGAGATACGGGAGAAAGAGACCATAGTGAGAAATGGAGAACGAAAGTGAGACAGAAGACTTGAAGTGGGCCTATTCCCTGTAATACGCATACCTGTTCCACAGTGTACATACATACTCTCTGCCAAGGTGAATCATAGGAGGAGATCACAGGGAACTCATGAATTTTGAATGAATAGTGATCTTCACACCAGTATTTTACGAAGACGAAAAAGTTCCGTTAGTAAAGTCATTCCTACTTTGTCTACACTCTCTTCACACCGCTCCGCTCTCTTGTTGGAGATATGAATGACGACAACTGTTGGAAATATATTTACTTGTACTTTTCTTTTTTCGCTGTTTCCCGCTCCAGGATTCATCCTATCTCCATCCGTCCCTCCATATGAGCCCCTGTTTGTCCTCCTCATTCCATTCATTACTTCTCATGCGAGCCGGTTGCCTTCTCATCGCTCTGTTCTTTCTCTTCCTGCAAGTTATCTAATGTAGCAGTAACAATAAGTAGTCCATGCCTCCTTTTCAATCTTCCTCGAGACTATCTAGATTGTCTTGCCTTCGAAGTCGGTGATCTTGCAGGGATACGACTGTCACTGGCAATGCAGTCAATACCGTTGTTCGTTTATATTTATATGATAATTGAAAAGAGAAACTCGCAATATATTTACTTGAACGTTGTAGGAAACAGAGGAAAAAAGTTACGTCAGTAAATTCATTCCTAATTTGAATGCACTCTCTTCATGCCGCTTCGGTCTCTCGTCGAAAATAGGAATGAGACTACTGGCGGAACTTTTTTCTCAACCATACATACTTTCAGAGTACCCCAGAGCCCAACTACGTATGCCCGGGCAGTTACCAGTTCCCGGACGACACGAATTTCGCCTCGTTGAAGAGTGTCTTGGAAAGGGCATGGGATACATATCGTACCCTTCCTACATTGAACTAGATCAAAGGGTCCTTTGCAGTGCAGTCTGTCGAAACTAGAGTCCGACGAATGATCGTCGATCGTATCACCAAAGTGCAAGAGTGATCCGAGAGAGGAAAAGACTAGATAGATAGATAGATTATGCAGATCACAAGGAAGTGGGAATAAGAACAATGATAAAATGGAGACGAAAATATATGACACATTAAAAACAGGAAAGAATGGAAAAGCGAAAATGGCCTCTTCAGAATGACTACGGTTTGAATTGAAAGCTTTTTTTCAGGACTCGGGGGACTCGGGGGACTCGGAGAGACAAGACAGCGTGGACGACGTCGTATTCACTGGGTAGCTCTCTGTGTGTAGGAATACACAAGAAATCAACGTTGGTATCGGTTTATTACCTGAAAATAGAAGTATAGAACATACAAATACATACAAGTAACAACATAAAGAGAAACATCCCGTGAAGCGGGATGGGGAAAGAATGAGTACACCTCTCCGGGCGGGTGGGATTGATAAGAGATGGGGGGGGGGCGAAGGGGGGAAGAAGGATAGATTACTATCGAGTAGCTAGCACAACAAAAAGACTATTTACTTGTGGACTACGAAATCTCTGGTAGACAAGAATTGTCGACACTGGCCCGACAACAAGACAACATATTACAAATTAAGACAACAATATTACTACGGGGGAACAATAGGAAGCGAATGAAGAAAGAGGACAGGGGATCCTCTTATCGATACATCACGAGCAGACGAGTAGCGGTGGTTCAGTAGACGAGTCGTCTTTGTCGTTATCCTCGAGGTGCCTCCTTTCCTTGTCGGTCTTGCTTCCGTTGTTGCTGACTTTCCGCAGTCGATGTCTCTTGCCAGTAGAGGCATGGCTCGGATCAGGAGGGATCGAACTGTCCGCTGTAGCAGGCCTGTGGTTCGTGTATCGGCCGTTGACAGGCTTCTTGCCCTTGGACGAGTATTCGTGTGATTCCTGAGCATCGGGAGAGGCATTGCGAGTGTTCGGTTGAAGGCTCTTGTTCGGTGGGATCTTTCCTTCTTTCGGCAGCCTTCCCTTTTGCTGAATTTCGTAGCTGAGATCACTGGTCTCAGCGCTCGCAGTCTTCCTCACAGGCTTGTGGACGGGAGGAATGTACGTCTCCGTGTTCGTGTCACTCATTGAGAGTAGTACTCCTGTATTGAGCTTCTCGACTCCATCGGGGATCTTGTAGTGTATTGCTCTCTTGGTCGGGTTCTTTCCAAGAACAGAGAGAGGATTGAGCGACTTCTTCCGATTGATTGTAGGAATGAGTGGAGTGGTTGTCGTCCGAGCGATTATCTTACGACGAACGGGTGTCGCTCGTGGCCAGATGAGATTACTTGGTTCTTCGATGTTGATAGTCTTTCCACTTTCACGTACTTCGTTCTTCTTCCCGTTATTTCCGTGAACACTCCTGAGATGAAGAGGCTCTATAGCAAAAGGGAACTGCCTCTGAGTTGCAAAGGTTAGAGAGTTACCGTTGCGAGGTTCTTCCTCAGCGTCTTGTTCGGAGCGAGTAGAAGCACGTGAGATGTGTAATTGACACTTCTTAGACTTCGACAGTCTCTCAGTCTCCGATCGCTTGCAGAGAGCGATGTGATGATGGTCGTTGCAGTGCTCACATCGAGCGACACAGTAGTGAGTGCTATTTGTGTGCGAGAGACACTTCTTGCATAGACCGAGTTTTTTACAACGAGAGACTCGGTCTGCGACTGTATCGTAAGTGCGACATTCCTTCTCGAAGCCAGATGGGTGCTTGTTGCAGAAGATGCACTTCTTCTCTGTCTTGTGGAGGTTTGTCAGATTCATTTGCTCTGGATGTGCCTTGAGTTTCATTCCGACGCGGAGCTTCTTCATCTCTTCTCAGATTCTCCAATGCTTCGAGATTCTTCTGCAAATCTCGTTCTTTGAGAAGAGATTGCTCGAGCTAACTGAGGAGTGCAAGAGTTCCAGCGGCTGGATTGCTCCATCGGTACTCTACTCCCTTCTTGACTGTATCCCGTGGTAGCTTCCGTAGTACTGTATCCGACAGCATGGTGCAATCTGGTTCGTACTTGTGTAGTCGAGTGATGAGTGTATGCAGTTCTCGAATCAGCCTCAGCTCTTCGCTCACGTCCGCTCTCGCTACCGGCGAGAGGTTATAGATCTTGATACGTAGCAGCACTGCTACACGAGGGATCCCTTGCGTAATAGACATCGAGTCTTTACCATACAAGGTTGTAGTATTCCTCTTCAATCAGTTCCAGTCCACTCACGACTGCGAGGGCCTCTCCCTTGAGCTGTGCCTTCCGTGTTCCGAACTTCAGGGCTTGTTCAAAGGGTGGAGGGTCGATTGCATATCGGATGGTTGTACGAAAGGAAGATAATAACTTTATTGCAATCTCACAAGGAAATGCATAGATAAGACGAGAAAAAGAGGAAATAGTGAAAAATATAGCATAGCCTTTTTGCAACCAACGATGTGCGCAACGTTTTCTAGGTTGTTATGATGCGCAATCAAATGGCACATGCTTTGCTTGCCACCCTGCTTGCCGTTCTGGTTCTGGTTTATCACCATTATTAGGGCTAACACAGGTTGGGATTCCAAAGGAGGATTGCAGGATATAGATGGGAGAGGTCGGAGACTTCGAACCCTTCTTCAAAACAGCTCACTCAGCCCGAGCTGAGAAATCTTCTTGAGTTTTCCTCTTGATACTCGATTGGAGCTACTCACTCCCCCGTGCTCCAAGTCTTCAGGGGGAGGATTGAACCTCTGTTCCGTGATTTAACAAACGTGGGGCACCTGATTGAGAGACCAGAAAGAGAGCCGAGTCTGACCACCGAATTTCTGGTTTATGTTTCATGAATGGCACGAAGAAAGTCTCTCATGTTATTGCTAATGCCTGAAACCTAACCAGTGGTCTAATTCGATTAAATGGACACGATTCGGGAGGTCTACCGACCATGCGAAAGGAAACAACAGAGAGAGAGCATGATTTTACTTGTAGTTAAAGGGACATGGAAGTGATTTTCAAGTAAAGCTTATATGAAAGATCTTCTCGAAGTTATTGTAAAGAACAAAAGGAAAAATAATAAAAATTAGTAGTATTCGAGAAATGTTTTTTTTTTAATTTCGCCCAACGACGCTACAGTGTTTAGCGAAAGGAATTAAAGGGCCCCTCTGAGGACATTGCCAGCCCTCAAGAGCACATTTTGAATATTCAAATCATTTTTATCTTTAGCAGAACCCAAATGTCTTCATTCTTTCAGTAAGCGATGCCTACGAATCAGACCGCTCGCGCGCTACAGTATTCGCAACAGGGGTGTGCATTTTCTGTTTTCCGATTTTCCGAATTTTCCGATTTTCCAGTCTTTTTCGGAAAATTTCATTTTCCGAATTTTCCGAAAATTATTCGGAAAATTTGAATAGGTAAAATATTTACTAGAATTTGAAAAATTAGCTATATTTATCTCAAATTAATTCCAATTTCATGCCACCACTTCCGGGAAAGTTAAGATATTTCAATAAGAGTAACAAAGATTTTTAAATACACTTTCCCGAGCACCAAATTTGGCGATCTACTAATTTCACTTTAGTCATCCTATTGCTGAGGTTATTGCAACCCTTGAATTTAGCAAACAACGTTGTTCATTTCTTGCCAGAAATGTTCACTGGCTTTGTCGATCGTTCAATGTCTAACGTAAATTACATCGAAAAATATCGATTTAATACTTCCTTGGGACATTTTAAACATTTTATTTTCCGAATTTTCCGGTTTTTTATCGGAAAAAATAAATTTTCCGAAATTTTTCGAAAATTATTTTCCGAACAGCCTTGATTCGCAAAATGACATTCATATTCGCGCGCTCCCTGAAGAGCAATGTAACTTTGCATACAACTGTTCTCCTCATTTGAACAGCGAAGAATGGCGAGAAAAAAAGATGCAAATGTAGTATTGTAGGTTTTCGACAGCGCTCTTTCAGATGAAAGAAAGAAACTAACAAGGGAAGGGCAAATAGTTATCATCAGATCCAGACATGAGACCACCACCATTCGATAGAGCACATAAAGATTGGTAGATCCTGAGAAAATTAGCTGCCGACGTCCACACATCTTCGGGAAATCCGACATAAAAGATTCCGAAGGATTCTACACGGTCCCGACCAAGCCTCGACTACGGGTTCCTCTACCCCAGCCGGCGGCACCAGAACAACTGGTGGGCGGCGCAGCAGGGAAGAGGTGAGGCTGGGGTGCGGTAACCTATTGGTTCGGTTCCCTGTGGTGGCAAGATTTTTGCAAGACTCTGGGACTTGTGATTTTCAAGTTTTTTTTTCATTTCTTGAAAACTTACGAAAAATGTTTCAAAGAACACTTACACTAAAATTCCACGAGATCTCATTCTGTGTTATCAATTTTTCGACTTCTATGAAAGAGAACTCTGGTGACAGCCTGGTCCCTGGAGAGCGAGTGTCAGAGAGGCACGGGATCTGTTCTTTCATCCGCAGTTTTCACAGACCGTAATCCAAAAAAAAATTTGGAAAAAAACTTGAAAATCACAAGTCCCAGAGACTTGCAAAAATTTTGCCACCACAGGGAACCGAACCAATAGGTTACCGCACCCCAGTCCCACCTCTTCCCTGCTGCGCCGCCGACCAGTTGTTAAGGCGCCGCCGGGTGGGGTAGAGGAACCCGTAGTCGAGGCTTGGTCGGGACCGTGTAGAATCCTTCGGAATCTTTGATGTCGGATTTCCCGAAGATGTGTGGACGTCGGCAGCTAATTTCCTCAGGATCTACCAATCTTTATGTGCTCTATCGAATGGTGGTGGTCTCATTTCTGGATCTGATGATAACTATTTGCCCTTCCCTTGTAAGGGGTTAGAAAGTCCTCAGAGGGGCCCTTTAAGCCAAAAGCGAAAAGCCAAAAGCATACTTCTCAACGCCCGGAACGGAAAAATAAAACATGCTATTTTCAATCTTTTCTTTTATTTTTTTATTATCACTATGTTTTTCTTTGCATTTACAAACATTAGAAAAATTTTCAAAACTATTGATTAGTGGCTGCTTCCTTTCTTTAATTCCTGTTTTGGCATGGTTTCTTTTCGTTGACATCTTCTCAGTTGAAAAGCGTGTTGCAAGATCATACTTCACATAATTATATATATAAATATATATATTTTTCTCTTTGGATGTCGTCTTCGTGATACTATTTATTTCACACATTCCCCTCTTCTGGTACGGAGTGCCGAACAATCTTGTAAGAATAACAACGAATACTCAAGAATTAGTGTCGTCAAAATAAAGTGGAATAAATTTTTTTTCGGTTTTATTACAAAATATCATCTGATTCTCTCACTTTCAATATTTAGTATTTCCGTAAATTTTACTTATCTACTCTTCTATTATATATTTGTAGACTGAGAAATAAAGTGTGGTATATCTACATAGGGAGAGGCATGACCATTTCGCCTCCTATCGCCAGACGGTCATGCTTTTTTCTCAAATCCAAACGTCGCGGATAATCAAATATAAATATCTTAAGGAGACCATGAAATGAAAACAAAACACATTGCTAAGTCGGTTTTCAGATCGTGATGAGCAAGCCAAAGGTTCCACCTACACCAAAACCCTAAAACTACTATGAAAGGATTACAATACCCGCTGGGAAGTCGCCTTTTTTCTCCCTCACTCCCCTCCCTTACCCCGTATCACCACTACCTTGTCCTTTCTTCAGAATTTTCCTCATCCCTTCCACATGATTAAAGTTACCTTCATTTAGCGTGTACTGACAATGAGTGTTGTTTTTCATGTTTTATATATTTTTCGCTTATTATTTCGCGTGGCTTCAATTTGAAATGGGCCTAAATTCGTCTAACCTTTCCACGAGTGGTTCGCATTTTGTTGTCAAAACGCTTCAACCCGCTTTTGGTGTGACGTACAGAATTATCGGTTAAAGGTGTGCATGCGAGTTGTTCTAGATAACGGAACTATAGATAAGTGCTAGAAACAAAATACAAACGTCTATTTGTATTATTGAACCTCTAGAACTCGAAGAAGTACTGTGGAAAAAAGTACGAAGCACAGTTTCCACGCTCAATTTCTGATGTTTTTTGCTGTTTCACACCTCCATGAATACCTAAACATGCTTGCAGGGTATGGACACTGAAACATCAATAGCAAATCTAATTTCAAGGTCAATAACATTGCATCACCTTTTTAGAGAAAAAATCTTCCAAACAACTGTGGCACAGCGTCAGAAAGAGAAGCCTGCTTTGCAGCTTTCGTGCAGATTACTAGAAACTTGAGCTGCACAACTCTACAAGAAGCGAACAACACATCTAAGCAAATAGCCTAATGACCTTATCGGCCAGACTGCTGAAACCACTACTGAATCCGTCCATGTACTGATTGAGATGGCGCCAAGCTGAACCCGTGAAGGAGTAGGAGGGAGGCCCTCCGGGCATCGGGGGGCCACCCATCATGGGACCGCCCTGAGGGGCACCCATCATGGGCGACCCGCCCACCGGACCCATCGGACCCATCGAAGAGCCCATCGAGGGTCCCATCGAGGGAGCATTGAGCGGTGGCTGGGCAAGGGGTGCGGCCTGCAATGGAGCTTGTTGAAGTAAGCTAACACAATGTTCTAAATGTTAAGCGAACGAGTCAGAATGTTTGGGTTAAATGTCTTCTGTGCGAGAATTCCTACAGAAATCAGGGTAAATTTTCGACATCTTGTTCGCTTAACATTTACACTGCTGTCAGAACATTGTGCTAAACGTGAGATTTTTTTGGGGTTTTTTTAGAAATAGAAATCTGCGTGTGTTGAAACGTTGGTGTTTGAAGACTATTTTAGGTTGGAAATAAATGCAAAAGCAGGAAAGATTACGTCTCCAGCAGCCACCGGAACCAGCTTCCACTGCTGATCGGCGCCGAATTGCCATTTGTATCCGACCACCTGAATCAGTAAACGGCTTTCGAATCTATCATTCGCATACGGTGGAATTTCACTGGAAATATAAAATAAAACACAATTGCCAATTCAGATCTTGCAAGATACAGCTCCACGAAGAAAATGAGCTTACATTTTGCTGTTGGGGCTGCCCTCCAATAATACTGTTGCCATAATACGTTTGCTCCGGAAACGTCGATGCGGGTCGCACTACGGACGGTGCGTTATTGAAGGACGACCCTGGAAGACGGCCACTTAGCAGATTTCTAAGGCCGTTAAAGGAGGACGCATTCGGTACCGTAGCCGGGCTAATTCAGACTAATTTGCATAGCGAAAGAGGGAAGGGCATATAAGAGAAACTAATCGAATCCGTCAGGATGCCGTCACGAATTTGAATAGATTACGGTTCTGAATGGAGGTCCTTTGAAGTGTGCTGCAAAATGAAGTACAAGATTTGTTACTGCGTCAGATTTAGGCTATCAGTATCGTAACGGGTCACTGTAGTGCCAACGTCGCACGCCTTCCCGTCCTATTTTATCCGTAAACGCATGAACTGCTCTATATACCTCCACTATTGAAGGTGGAGGCATCGGCATCGAGTGAGAAGGACGACACGGCCGCACTCTCAGGCGCACGCGTTGCTTCGCCGTCCTGTCAAGTCTCGGGGGAACCACCATTCCATCAAATCGGTCGTTTCATCAACATTAGTGGCATGTAGATCGAAGCTAATAAAATGGTACCTGTGATGAAATGGAGGATTCCAAAATTTCAGCGAGTAACGAAAGGAAACAGGCGCAATAGTGCATTACATGATTTGGTCTTCGGCCATTTACAGGACTCAAGCATCAGATCGTTCTCCCGGTTACACTTCTCTCGTAGTGTTAAGCATACTCTTCACATTTATTCTTGAGAGATAGTCTTACCTTGGCATTAACTTTCGTCTCGAGTGTCACCAGGGACAAGTCCTTTCCCGAACGCTAAAATCGATAAACTTCACAAATTGAAAAAAAAAATTAAATTATCCTTAGATGGAACTGTTCAGTCTGGGAAAAGCTTATAATAACTTCGTGTTCGAACCATTTCCATGACAACATGGCGCTGACCGGGTGTACCTTCGATCGATTCATCGACCGGAAAGCCATTGGAGATCCAGATACCGATCACTGCCTGGAAACGAAAGATCCCAACTCCTCGAGATATTTCGGTTCTAGTGAGTCATTTGTAATAATTTTTCAGGTAAGGGATGGGGGCGAAAAGGAATTGAGAGGAGTAAAGCGCAACGTCCAACCTTACACGATACGACGCTCTCGGTCTGGTTGAAGTCGAGAACGTTCGTGCAACTGGTAGTGGGAGGAGGGCCGCACTCGCTCCTGGCATTTTTTTATTTATTTGTTGCTGTTCTTGTCTATTTCCGTATGCCTAACATATTTTTTCCCATTTCTCAACGGCATGGTAGAGAGAAATGTAAGCAACTGAGCCTCCGTTATAATTCATCCAGCGTGCAAGTTGCCATTTTGTTATCCAACTTCTGGGCAATGGACTCGAAAACTAATCAGATGTTTCGATCATAAATATTGCGAATGCCGTCAAGCGAGTAAACATGAGCCTAAGTTTGTAACAATTGTAACATTGGGTATTACTTTCTTCAATGTGGTGCTAGAGATTTCCGGTTGGACTTTTTGAAATCGTCTTGACGAGATCTATCTATGTGCAAAATTTTGTGATCGTGGGATTCCGAGAAATTTTCATACTGAAATCTCAATTGTTACAATTGCTACAAACATTTTGTAACAAAATTTCAAAGTCTTCAGAGCGGCACCAGACTTTACAGGCAGGTAGAGCTCGATAAAAGGATTAAGACACCAAAGTTAAAATACTCTAGGATAACTTTGAAAAAAGTTGTGATCGCACAAATGTCACCATTTGTTACAATTGTTACAAACTCGGGTCCATGTTCGCTCGCTTGACGGTACGTGTCCGAACATGTATTGTAAAGTAGTATGATCGTAACTCAAAAGCAGAAAATATGAAAAAACAAGATAAAAAATAAAGCGTAAGACGAAAAAGAAACCTGTGCTGGACGGGACACGGGATCTCGCAGCCGCAACAGCAGAGAGTCGACTGGAAGGAGAGAGATGAGGGGACGAGGGGGAATAAGATGAGGAGGAAGAAGAGCATCCAGGCTGTAACAAGGCTGGTAGAATATGCAAGGTTTAGGGCAACCTTCCGTCTGTTGCCATCATTCCTGTTTGCGACGAGAGAACTAATAATAAGCAACATAACGAAAGCGCAGACGAAGTAGGAACGACACCTACTAAGGTATAGTGGAATAAAAAGATCCGTCAGTTTATCATTCCGAATTTCCGGTGAGAGAGTGTGCAAAAGTGAGAGAATTAGATGCATTTTGGAATCAAAGAAGCTGACGGACCGGTTTATTCTACTGTAATATTTTCGTCGATGGAATTCGTCGCAACAACCCTTCCACACTCATTAATCAACTGCGGCGTGAATATAATCCCCTGCATTACTCATCTATAATACGTAACGCTACGAAATCGCCGAAGCGAAAGAACAATCGAATACATACATAGCTCTAATTCGTTGTCAGTCTCGCCTCACGCAACGGGACGCAGACATTTCCGCACACACAAAATGACTTACGCACAATCTTACTCGAGACGTTTGGTCATCAAATGATAGCTCATATTTTGTAGAGGCTTTACAATACGTCTCAAGAGCCGCACTAACTTACACTCTGTCCAGAATCACTCAATGTAGCATTTTTCAGTATTAAAAATTCGAAAACCGAGAAAGCACTGAGCAAAATGGAATGGGCGAGAGTATTGTGGAAGTAGAACTTCCCCGATAATAAGCACGATCTTCTAAATATGTGGCCAAAACTCTCACGAACATATGCGCAGCTCGATGCAGTACCGATGTTTGCCCTAGAAAGGGAGAGCATGAGATAGGCATGGAGGAGGATGGGGGGTGAGATAGAGACCATAGCGAGAGACAGAGAACGAAAGTGAGACAGAAGACTTGAAGTGGTCCTATTCCCTGTAATACGCATACCTGTTCCGCAGTGTGCATACATACTCCCTGCCAAGGTGAATCATTGGAGGAGATCACAGGGAACTCTTGAAAGGTGCTTTCCCGTGCATTTGTTCGACATAAAATGACCCAATTTATCAACCTATAGGAAACTTTCCATAGTTATACCGCATATGTAACGATTTCATAACCATATCTATTACACGTAAAAAGTTCTGGAATCTATAGATGCTGCTCTTCTACACGCACATAATCACCTTACAGAAAAATCTTTTTTAGATAATTTGAGGTGATGGAATAAAAGGCAACGTTCGAAGATCTTTAGGGCATCTCTCGGTAGGTTTATTTTGCTGGATCAGGAAAATATTTGCACTATTTGCATTATTCGCAATTTGCTGTTTTCCCCGCTCCAGGATTCATTCTATCCCCAGGCCTTCCTCCATGGGAGCCCTTGTCTCTCCTCCTCATTCCATTCATCAGTTCTCATGCGAGCCGGTTGCCTTCTCCTCGCTCTGTTCATTCCTATCCTCCATGAATCTCACGCACAGACTACCACACCGAGAACAAGGTATGAGAAGCAAGAGGTTTTCAGAAACGGGGCACGAATTACGATGAAATCTCTAAAGATTAGAATTTCGGTAACCAACACCTCAATCACATGATTGTGTTGGATGGAATAAATGAAAAGCGCTAAGCGCATGAAGATTTGAATTTCATAAGATATTATCAAAATGTGTACCCGCTGTACCCGGCGATCCACGAAGCGTGCCGCGGTCGCCCTGCTTATATGGTCCAGGAGCTTCGCTCCTGGACACATAACACAGGGCTCCCACGGCACGCTTCACGGATCGCCTAAGCTTTTGTGTTAGTAGTTGTGTGGGCGCATTCGGCGCCCATTGCTCTCATTATACATCAAATATATTAAAGGCCCCCAACGACTACTTTTTGCCTTATGCTTTTTGACATCTTTGGACAGCTCTCAGTGTCCTGAGTTCCGACTCAAAAGTTGAAAGTATGAAATTTCGCCGTTGCTTAAAAAAAGTAGTGAAAACATTCCTCTCGCTTTCTGCGTCTCTTCATTCCCCTCTTGTATCTCACAATCAATTAACCGCACGTTAAAGGAAATGTCCCACGAAAAAAATCGTTATTGAGTTATTCGTTGGAAACGTTGTAAAACGGGCTAGACAACGAGATGAGCAAAAATCCCGATTCGAAATGGATCTGTAGGCTTCAGTACGTCCATCTGAATGTGCGAGATACGGTAAATCTCGTGGGGTAGTTTGTAGTCTAGAACGTCTATCTAAATAACCTCTG
>LS888694.1:143867-164097 GCA_900490955.1 Micoletzkya japonica | reverse complement strand
GCTGCTATATAAATTGATGCCAATTGAGGTATCCGACACATTCCTCATAAGAAGACATTGACCTTTAAGAAAGGCACCTTGCTAACTCGACATTGCTGCCACCATTGTGGTCGGCAGCCGATGCACATCAATGGGAGCGGTTTCCCTAATTGATCAATGTCTCTTCAGAGTGTACGGCTTCTACGCTAGAAAAGGCATAACTGCGGCATAGCAAAATGAGAGAAAAATGACTGAGTGCAAACACGGCAATACACGAGAACACTAACGAGTGCATGCATGAGCGGAGAGCAAAGACACAAAAGAAGCTATAAGGATGAAAGCGGGCTAGTAAATTGAGCGAGTAGCAGAGTGTAAGGTTGGTGAAGGAAAGGGAAAAGGGAAGGGATCCTGATCTTCTCTTCTAGTGGTTTCGGCTAGTTGTGGCAAAATGGGGTCGTTTTTCAGATGAAGCAAAAAAGAGCCACTACTTATTTTCTGTGACAGTGCTTCAGGCAATTGGGATATCTGTCTAGAAATGCGCACAGAAAACGAGTTCATGCGGACAGTGTTCGTTGTGCGTTCTATATTAAGGCCAAATTTACCACTTTTAGAACGAAATGGCTTGAAAATGAAAAAAGTCATTGATTTTGAGAATGTTTTTGTGATTGAAAATTTTGTGAGACATGGCAAAGTCGTGTAAAATTCTTCTTTCACTCAATCTGTTCAATCCAAGAGTTTTCAAGCGAGCGTCGTAATTCGGCATGGCAGCAGGTAATGTAACGCGGGAAAGCAGCGCATGTAGACTATTCTAGTGAACGTCTCCTGTATCCTCTCAAGCTCCTTCTTATAGTAGAGAAAAGGGGAAGATATAATCGTTCCGGTTGTAGCGCAGATTCCGGTGCCTTTCAAATTGATCTACTCAACTTCTAGTGTGTACTAGGAGAAACCCTATGTGTTACTGGTCTCAAAAAGCTATCCATGTTCCTGATATCTTGTCAGGGAGTGAAATGATATCGCTTCAAAGCGTGAAAAAATCGTTAAACACCGTAGCAACGGAATCGCGATTTATACGTTCCGATTTTCTAGACTATATCTTTCTCGAGATATGGATTCCATGCCACTGAAGCATATTCGAGATGTGGTAAGACGAAAGACTTGAAACATGTCACTAGAATTGATGGGTTATTGAGGGAGAGACTGCGCAATAAAGAGAACATTGCTCCTCTGGCTTTGGCTGCTCTCTCAACAACAGTTTCATGCTTTTTAAGCGAAGGTACTATTTGAATGCCAAGGTCATTCAAGGTCAGAGAAGAGCTGAATACTCACTAAGATTACGGTAGTACGCAGTCGGCTCACCTACTCATTGGGACTTGGCATAGTCTGACATAAGATCAATGTAAAACGCCACGTAATGAATTTTGTTTCATTGTGGAAGAGCAGAGAGTTTAGCTCTCGTAGACAAAAATGTCGCTCTAGAGATCTCCCAGTAGAAGTGGTGGTACCACTTGAGGAGGAGTTGTGGCGAGATCCTAGAGAGTGAGAGAAGACGACTGGAAGAGGGAGGCTGTGACGTGCAAGACAGGAATGCTAATGAAGATATGTAAAGGGTATATAAGCGGACCCTCCCCTCATTCATTTTTCCAGTCTCCGATAAACCCGTCTACCTCCTCGTTCTCGTCCCACAACACAACTAATTCAAAACATACAAGGATTTTCTCTGAAAATTATGCCTTTTAACTCAGTAATTGACAATAAAAATGCCTTAAAAATGTTGTAATATCAGGGCAACTACAAGAACTTCAACTTCGTAGTGATGACTTTCGTTGGAATGTCATTGGCTGATCTTCGCCTCCTCGCTCCAAGCAAAAAGTTTTCATTCGGAACGGCCATGTCCGTTGGATCACAGTGTCTTGAGGCTCTCGAGGTAAGATGACGGTAGAGAACGGACAAATCAAGAAGTAAACGTTCAAGAGATCATTTCTAGAGATCAAGGATCAAAGTTCAGAGATCAATTTGGTGTGTATTAGGATCTCCACGGAATCGGATACCTTCATCGAGATGTCAAACCGGGCAACTACACTATTGGAAGGGCGGCTCTGAATGAATTGCGAAAGGTTAGATAAGTATGATTCAGTGAGTAGAATGAATGAATGAATGAACTCTGGACAGTTCACCTATTCCTTAGAGAGATTATCGTTGTCGCAAAGCTATTTTATTCATACTTACTTTTTGCTAGCAAATCACTGCAAATTTTGTCCGTCTGTGTGTGTGTGTCTGTTTGTCCGTTCCTCGATTAACTAATTAGAAATTCGAATTTCCTAAAATTTCTTACAAGACCCCTTCAATCCTTAAAAACCTTTTGACCATTTTTTGCGTTTTTGAAAATTTTGAAAACTGGCTGAGAAAATCGATATTTTTGAAATTTTTCAAAAAATCTTCTAATTTTGTCAGAATACGTTTCAGAGCACGGGAATGGGAAGTGAAGGGCTTCAGGATAAACGCTAACTAGCACTAAGCACTAAGGGGCATCATTCTCACTCTTCGGGTCTCCTAGAAGTTCAGAAAGATAAAGTTCTTTTCATTTTCGCTTTCCAAAGGACTAGAATGTTGTGCTTTCCTTTCATTATCCTTTCAGGTTTACGTTCTTGACTTCGGAATGGCTCGTAAATTTGTGAAGGAGGATGGAAAGACTCTGCGCAACCAAAGGGACAGCGCCGGATTCCGGTCAGAATTCGAATAATGTATTAGACACTTCAAACATAGATAATTAATTATCTAATACAAATGAAGTGAGTATATTAATTTGCAGTGGAACAGTGAAGTACGCTCCATTGGCTTGTCACGACGGAAAGGACCAAGGAAGGTTAGAACAAAGACACTGAAAAATTACTTTGAAATATATCAAAAATGCAAAAAAACGTGATTTATATATTCTTCAATTATTTGAGATACGGAGACGTGGAATCTTGGCTGTACATGATGATCGAATTCACGCGTGGAAACCTTCCCTGGAGAAACTTCCCGGTATGAACAGCTTTTATTTATCGACTGTACTTTTCCAACAAAATATGAATAGATTAGAAAGCTTTATTGAGAAAGAATAAACTATGGTAATATTTTCGACATAATTGGACAATAAATTGTTACTTACTTATTATTACAGGAGATGGCAAAAGTTGGTGCGATGAAGCGAGTTGCTCGAAGGGATCAACTGGTACAGAAACAACTATTCGGAGGGTGTCCGGTGGAATACGTCGATTTCATGAAGAAAATTGATGAGGTTTGTAGCATTGGGAACGGAGTTTTCGAGAGGAGCACACGCTAACATTGAAAATCGCGGATATAAACAAAATTTTTTTCCTGCTGTACTAATGTTGGTAAAATCGGGAGAGATTCTTATTTCTCGCGAAAGTGCGGTGAAGAATGAACAAACCCAGAGATGAGAAGTATGGAAATTAAGATTTTTTTCCCATTTTTCCAACACTATTCAGAACGACTTCTTTGCCGAACCGGACTATCAGTTCTTCTACAAGAAGATCAAAGAAGCGATAAAGTAAGATCTATCCGTAAAAACTGAAGTTTTTACGCTCAATATTGTATTACAGGAAGCTGGGAGTATCCGAGTTCCCCTACGATTGGGAAGAGTTCTTGATGAACCAGCACAAGGAAGGAATGAAGAAGCATGAGGAACAGAAAAAGGTAAATGTTATCAGTTATAATAATATTTATCCGAGTTAAGGAAAATGTTCAATGCGTATTAGTGAAAAAAGAGAATATCAATGATAATTTCAGAAGGAGGATCCGGAAGAGAAAGAGGAGAAGATTGATAAGAAGAAGCAAATGGAAGAGGAAGAGAAGGACGATTAGTAGAGGAAACGAAGAGGGAACATGCCGCTTATATTGAATAAAGCGAGCGACAAGCATTGAGTTGAGGTGTATTTGAACAGAGATATTTGTGTCGGGCATACATTGGGGTTATCGTGTTTAATTTTTTTCTCTTCTATAATGGATTAAAAAAATTCGTCCGAAAATCATTGCGAATATAGGTCGAGAGAGTGTGCAAAAGTGAGAGAATCAGACTCATTTTGGAATGAAAGAAACTGACGGATCGGTTTATTCCGTTGTGACAAAAAACTGATGCCTTCTGGCTTGATAGCTGACTACAAACGAGCACATTTTCTCCTGTACTTCGTAGTCTGCTTCGTCTAGCTCTCCGCGCTCTGTCGACTCTCTAACTTTCCTTTCCTTTCACTCAGTGCTCTTTTTTCCTTCATATCGTGCTTCATTTTGCGAAACCGCATTTGGAACTTGTACTTTATCGTAAAAATACGCGTAAACCTCAAAGATTTATCTACCTCATTGCTGCCTCGCGTATAATCTGTCGAGATTAAGTTGCAATTAATGATGACCTCCGACGAGAGAGTGTGTAGAAACGAGAGGTTTATCAAGGAGGTCACCATTAATTCGCAGTGAATGAGTGAGATTGGACGCGCGGCTGGTCTCCAAGAACGAGCTCGCATTCCCTTTTGTCCAAGTTCACATGCCAACCTTCGCGTTTTCTGACATTTTGTAGTTGAACCAAACCTGTGCACTACGTTTCCTAGTTTTCTTGTGACTCATAGCTGAAAACGATGTTCGGTGCCTTTTCGAATTTCTCCCCATTTTCTCAGACTGTTGCCATAAATGCTCATTGCTATAGATGTGGCCTTTATGCAAGAGCTTAGTGAAAATTTTTAGATAAACAAGTCTTTGAATTGGTGGATATCTACTTTCACGCTGCTCTACAATGTCTTGGACTGATCAAATAGACTAACCAGTCTATTTGATCAGAACCACGTGTGATGATATTACAAAATGTACCCTAATAGATAACGCCATTGTTTCTCGTTAGTTCTGCAACCATTTTCTTTATCATAATTCACCATTTTTTTATTCTCGCTCCTATTTTATCCAACTTGGCGACCTTGCCGATCTCGGAGTAAAATATTATTAACGTAAAAGTTCCGTTAGTAAACTCATTACTACCTTGTCTGCACTTTTTTCGTATCACTATCTCGTCATAAATTGGAATGAAACGACTGTCGTAAAATTTTCGTCTACCATGTTTATCTTGAGAGAAGTCCGAGTAAGAGCCAGAGTAAACATGCATGAGTAAACATGCATCTCTAGGTATGTTGCACACAATGAGCTTTTCCCACTCTGCAATGCTAGAGCCTGAAACCTCTTCCTTATCGTAACCGATTAGATTGCCCTCGCTTCCTTTCCGCTTATGTATTTCTCGCTCAACCGGTCACTGAACTAATTACAATCCTGGATAGCCTGAATTTTACTCCAGATTATCTACATGGAAGACCCGCCTCTCGATCTTACAAGTTCAGAATCTACCGTAGCACAAGTAAGAACCTACGAAATGTCCAGAAAGCATGAACGCACTAGTTCAATAGTAATTTAGGTAAAGCCACGCCAGCTGAAAGAAAGCGTTCTCGCATTGTGACGCTTGTTAAGATTTCCTGTTCTTCGGCTGAGCCTTGCACAAGTCGATCTTCCCTGGGAGCCCCTTCTCTGCCCGTAGCACCCGATAAATGTCTCGTGTGTGGGGACACCGCAACTGGTCATCACTATCAGGTATTATTGGCGAAAACGTTCCGTCAGTAAACTCATTCCTACTTTGTCTTTAGACTCTTCGTTCTCTTATTGGAATTAGTTTCCTCTATATGAGACGACATTACCTCCCACAATCAGATCCCGGCGTGCAACGGATGCAAGACGTTCTTTCGCCGGGCTGTTGTGGGCCAGAAGAAGTTTGTGTGCGCCAACAATGGACAGTGTCGACTCTTCATGAATAAAGGTAATCTCGCTCGTTTACTAGATAGATGATGTACGTTTTTTTAGTTAGTGAACAATAGTCCAATTCCCTGTTACGCATATGCATCGAAAAAATTAAATCCGATAAACAGACAAGTATTTATCTACTTTCCAGAGGTGCGAGTGATCTGCCGAAAGTGTCGCCTCGATCGGTGCATTGAGAGCGGCATGAATCCCCTCGGAGTTCTCGTCGAACAGAATCCGCAGAGAAATCGGGTTGTCAAGGTAACCTTTTTAAACTGAAACTCTAGAAAGGAAGCTTTTCCTGCAATTATAAATTCAAAAATGTCTAACTAAGAATATTTTTAAGGAATTTCTCAAACGACGTCAGCTAGAGTTGCAAGAAGGCTTCATCGCGGGTCGAAGGAAATCCAAGGTTTTACCATTTCCACTTTGAAGCATTCAACTTAATGTTCGATTTTTTTCTTGGAATAGTACCTAGGTTTGCTCTATTCTCTTCAAGCAGTTACTCCAATAATCTTACTAGCTGCCTCGAGCTATTGCTACCGCGGAAGAGACCTTCATGAGTATTATCAACAGACTGAACGTTGTGGAGGAGGCCTACGAAAGGATACGGTAGGAGTTATTGAACCTTTATGCAGTTTCTAAGCTGCAATTCGGGAAACTGATTTCCCTATGTTGAGTGATTTAGTATCAAAAGTTTACCATAACAGTGAAACTTGGCAACATGCCAGTTTTTTTCGGTTTTCCAGTTTATCACCTTTATTTATCAGGACTAACATTGGATTGGGGTGCCAAAGGAGGGGAATCTTGATATAGATAGGAGAGGTTCAAGACTTCAAATCTTCTTCAAAGAAACCCACTCAGTCCGAGGTGCCTAGACATCTTGAGTTATCCTCTTCATTCTCGCTTGGCGCATGCTTCCCCCGAGCGCCAAGTCGTTATGGAGAAGGATAAATTCTTCTATCCGAGATTGATTGATAGACGACAGAGAGAGCCGACCACTCGCGACGGGGACAGAGACAATGAAAAGACAACCTGCTAACCCATTCCCCTAGCTTCTCCGAGTACGCTCCCCTTCCCCTCGACAACGTCAGTCTCTCCTCCGTCCTCTCCTCCTCCTCCAAACTCTTCAATTCCTTCTCTCCTATGCCTAACTGGCCCTGTCAGCATCCCCTCCTCGAACACTATACACAGGCGTATGTACCGGCTGAGGTGAACACAATTTTTCTAGACATAAATGATAAATTAAGTAAATTAAATTTAAAAAAAAACAGATCCGCATCAAATACAATCTCCGTCTGCCCTTTCCCATCTCCTACCTCGATCGTCTGCCTTCCAATGTCAAACTGTGGCCGTACGCTGATATGATGTACGCCATCGAATACCTCAAGACCTTCGAGTTCTTCAGAGAGATGAGCGAATTGGACAAGGTAGCCAACATCTCATGGTGTTATTATAACATCATATCTTCCCGTTGGGCGGCAATGTCTAGGGTTGGGAGAGGAAGTAATAAACGACGACCTCCGCTTATTCTTCTCGTCCAAAGAAAAAGAAAGAAAGTCGTCGTTTGCTGCTTCCTTTCCCAACCCTATAGGGTAGCAATTGGAGGATACGAATTATGCGGATGCGGATTAGAGGAAGAGGATACTTTTGACGGCTATGTTTCACGATCAATCCATAATGAACCATTGCCCTATTATCTTCGGATCGACGAAACATAACCATCAAAAGTACACGATTCGTATCCTCTAGTATGGTTGGGAAAAATGTTGCGTCAGTTGCTTCGTTCCTATTTTAGCCGGGAGAGCGGAGCGGTATGAAGAGAGTGCAGACAAAGTAGGAATGAGTCTACTGACGGAACTTCTTGTTCGTCAATAATAATAGTAATGCCCTCATCGCGCAGGTGCTCCTTTGCCGTTCGACGGGTTCCTCGTGTGCTCTCCTCACCGTCGCCTTCTTCTCCCTCGCCCGCAACAGCCCCACCACCGTGCACCCCGATGGAACGCGGCCTTATGGCGGATCGTTTCCCGAGTAGGCTGGTCTGATTCATCTTCGACATTAAAGGGCCCTTCCAGGCAATATCTACCATATGCATTTTTGACATCATTGGATAGCTCTCAATGTCCTGAATCTCATCCTCTCTCCTTTTTAGTTGAAACTTCGCCGTTGCTGAGAAAAAGCTGTGCAAAGATTTCTCTCGCTGTCTGCGTCTCTTCATTCCTCTCTTGTCTCTCACAATCAATCAACCGCTCTTAATTGGTTATCTCTTGAAATGAATGAGACGGTTGGAGGGACCCTTTAAGGGCACCTGAACAAGCAGTCTCGTGTTATTCATTCAGTCATTTATCGTTTTCATCGGGTTAAAGTTCAAGGATAAAAGTACAATATAAGACAGTAAATATTTGATGAAAGGTCCGTCGCTGTGAAACTCTAGGGCGTACTGATGTCAAAAAGTCATCCAAGTTCCTGATAACTTGTCCTGGAATGGAATGGCGTCTCTTCAAAGCGTGAAAAATTCGCTAAACACAGTAGCGGCGGAATTACGATTTATACGTTCCGATTTTCTTGACTATATACAGCACAGCGTTCCGCCCGGTAAAGAATGTGTCTAATAGCGAATTGACCACCATTTTTGAATTTTCTCAAGAGTGGCTGAACCGAACTACACCAAATTTTCGGAGGTTTTAGAATTCTTAGAGACGAACTTAAGATTTTAAATTCATAATTTTTCGTTCCCTGGTTCGCCTATAGGATCGGATCCTATGCGCGGAAACCGCTATTCGCTATTAGAACGCTTGGAATGCTGTGACAGTTAAACAATTAAAATAGGGAAATTAGATGCGAATATTAGAAACGGATGTAATAGGAACGTTGGGTCTATATAAGAAGCTACGGAATGTACGAGGGGGTAGGTCAATAATAGATTGAGGAAGAGAATTTAAGAAGGCTATTGTACGGGAAGCACAGGTGGAACGGGAGGATTGAACGCGAAAAGGGATGGAGAATCTGATGCTATTACTCTTACGAAGGGGAGGGGAATGAGGGGCAAGGGGTATAGAAAGACGAAGTGGATAGGGAATAGTACTTATAAAAACAATCATACGTGAATAAGGCATCACTAACAGCTCTACGATTCTCAAGAGTGTGAAGGCTAAGAATTGAGAGACGTTCAAAATAGGACACGTATTGCATTCGTGAGCGCGCAAATAACCTACGTGAACTGCCTCTGAACGTTATGCTAGCGAGAAAGCTGGCAAAACTCTAAAAAAGCTCAATTAGCATCATCTTTATTATTTACGACAAGAAAGTGAAACGGTAAGTAGAGGTAGCAGATGAGTATGAATGACTTAAATCGTTGGATCTTTTCACCTATAATACGCCCGACATTCAGCGAGGCCCCTCACACGCGTGCCCTGCACACCCTGCCCATAGCAAAGCTCCGCCAAGTGAACGTCGACCGATCCGAGTACATCCTACTCAAGGCCATCATGGCTGCCAATGCAGGTTATTACACCGACCAAACATTACCCTAGAATACAGCACCGCCGCGAAATTATACCGAGCTAAGCGAAATTTTTGGAAATTTTACGTTGGTGCCGTATGGTGGGAAACTATTCTCTGGCAGGCTAGGCTATTTTCTCGGTCATTTCTCAATATCGCTTGTTAGAGGAGCTGATCGCTAGATAATTCACGGCAAATGTATTATTGTCAGAAAAAAAATGCAGAGAATAATATTGCCTGATATGGAATGCGAATCTGTAATTTGAGTGAAGACGGAGCTGTCTAACGACTCGCAGGCACTCCTCTCCAAGCAGAGGGACGTCTTCGGAAAGGCACTCTTTTCGTACATGCTCTCCAGGAGGGGGAAACAAGTACGCAAGGTTTGCCTATTAGCCCTGGTATTATTCATTCCACTCCACGAGGATCATGCTTTACATAACTTTCGTGGATAAGCCGATATTGTCGAGAATGATGTTCCATCAGTGTCGCCATTCCTATTTACAACGAGAGCGCAGAGTGGAATGAAGTGAGCGAAGACAACGTAGGAATGAGTTTGCTGACGGAACATTTTCGTCGTATACGTGAGATGCGCTTGTTAGCGTTAGTATTATTGTTGTGCGACATATAACTTTCATAGGTGTGTGGTAAGCTGATGAATAGACGGGTTAAATTTCATTGTGCAGGCTCCGGCTGCGTATGCGGAACTGCTTGGCATCATCGCATTGCTCTACAAACTCGTGTCGACTACGAGGGTAGGTAAAAGATAGATGCGCGTGCGACTTGTTTTTGATTGCATTTATTTTGACTCTCATAAAGATGTTTTAAGTGTTTTAAGCCCATCAGGCTGTATACGAAACTGTGAAAATAACTCTCGTAGATGGCATAAAAAGCCTGTCGAAACTACTATAATTTTCTTCCATTTATCCTACTATAATAAATTAAAACGCTATTGTGCTGTTGGACTTAGTTACTACCAGTCTAGAACATTTTTTTTCTCACTACGATTGACAAAATTACGGAACTTGGGCTTCAGATAATCGCAGCTCAATAACTTTCCGTTCAGGATCTCATAAGTCTCATGAATGCCTTGGGGCTTCGGGAGACAACATTATCCAGTCGCTTTCTGGACGAGCTTAGGCTAGCAGTATAAAGCAGCAGACTTTCCTTCGTTGATTGAATAAAGTTGAGTTGTAGAGTAGTACTTTCAAGTAAAGGAGCCGGCCCACGAGTACGGTAGCATTTTGAAGTCGAGGATTGAAAAAGACTATGAAATTGGGCAGAAGAATGAGGAAACAACCAATATCTATTTGTTTGTTGTTTTTTTTTGAAATTTTTCTGCCTTGCAATTCAACACCAAATTTACTTATCGCGACAAAAACCTGCTTTTAAAGTATACAATCGATAGTAACTGCGAACAAACAATGAAACCTGTACAATGAAAAGATACACCGCTCAATCACAATCTGAATTATAGGGAAACCACCATTTCAGGATATCGGTCATTTCAGCAACCTTGATCTACAACAATTGGCGTTGATGAATTGACCGATTTAATGAAATAATGGCTTCCCGAAGTATATTATATTAAACCCCTAGTTTGTACGTTAATTGACTCCTCACCAATCGGTCACCAATCCATCTTCCCATTCATTCGATCCTCTCTACTCCCCGGTCCGGCGACAGCATCTTGAATGCATCGACGTCCTCTAGCGTCTCGCAGTCGAGGGGAGTCTGGGTGGTCGAGGGGGGAGAGACCACCTTCTTCTTCGGCGAACTCTGCAACTATCGTGATTACTATGCCTTCCGGGGGATGAAATCGAGAATACCGTATGCCGTCAGGAATTTACCGTTCAACCATTACCAACAAAAGGAGGTTGCCGTTGAAGAAGCTAATCATCTTACAGCGCAAAGCAAATAAAAACACCGATCCAAAAAGCCGGTGCTTCCCCCTTGCCCACCTGTCCCGATTCCTTGTCCTCCTTCTCCTCATTTTCTCCCTTCTCCACTGCTGCTCCACACGTGCCCTCCTCGTCCGTTTCTGAAAATTCAGATATTACCGATTTATTTTCAATTGTAAAAACGCGCTCAGAAAACAATAATTCTCTCAACACTTGTTCTTCTCGCTTTCTCTCGTTTTACAATAACGAGAGTAGTACGATAAGCAAACAGAGACATTCATGGTACGTTCCAACAATCTCATCTCTCTTGAGAGATCTCACGAATATTGATGAATATTCATTGTCCATCATCTCACCGGGAATAGCCGCAGGCGGTTCGCTCTTGTCCCTCTTCTGTCGCGGAATGTTCGCGAGAGAGAGACTCCTTCTTGGTGTTCGTTCCTCGCTCTTCCTGTCCGTCTCACCTGAAGACTAGGGGTTGGAAACATACGTGGGCACCGACCCGAAGCATGGGTGGTAGGCCCATATTTGTTCTGAATTTTATTTTGGTAGGCCTATATTTCCTACAAAATTTCAATTGGTAGGCTTGATTTCGTACACTGGTAGCCCGTTTCTCAAAATATTGCGGGGAAGGTTGCTCATGTATGGCTGAAAAAGGATCCGCTAAACGACGACCTTCATCCATTCTTCACATGAGCCGTGAAGAGTCGTCGTTTATTGCTTCCCTACCCTGCTCTACTGAACACATCTCCATTTGCGAAAGCAAACTTACTGCATTTAGCGCCTATTCAACCTCCGGTTAGCTAGTTAATCTAGGATCCGTAGTTCAACAACCATTAACTCGGAGAACGTGATCAAACTTGTCCAGTATCTATCGTTCAACAGCTAACCGTAAATGCGAAAAAAAAGTGTTTAAAAAAAGAGAGAAAAAGCTTGAAAAGGCTACGAAACGCCTACCAATCTTCGCCGCGAGTACCTCCCTCTGCCCGAGCCAGTCACTTGCCGTCATGCCCTAGGAGGACATCTCATTATTTTCGCTATTCACCAAAAAAAAATAATATGTAAGGTTTATATGTAAAATAGTAATTATTACTCGTAGATAATTTTCCCACAAAGTGATCTATGTCGATAGTCGACCGAATGCTCAAGGAAACCTCGTCAAACCTTGGGCCCAGACGGTTGGTGCAGCACATCGGTAAAGTCGAGAAGGGCGATGGCAGAAGGAGAGGAGGGCGCAGAACGACACTTCTTCTCCACGAGACGACGACGGGCCAATTCGACGTGAGCCGACTCCTGAACGGAAGATCAGGGGATACGGTAGCTGGCATACAAGCCATCACCTATGAGCATGACGCTCTACGTTTTCTAAGGAAAATGTGAAAATTTAACGAACGAAATGTGAAAATTAAGGAATATGAACTTTCACTTTTTCTGGATGTTTTTGACCGCTCCGCCGAAAACGTCTACAGAAAAAAATGAACGTTCATATTCGATTATACATTCCCAATTCCCGCTCCTATCACGTACCTGTAATTGTCGATACTGCGACACGTGGACACATGCCTGCCCGAGCATGATCAGAGCATTGCCGATTTTGATGGAAAGGAGAAGCAGCCAACCGATGAAGAATAACTGAAGGAGGGCATTGACAATTGATCAGAAGCCCTAATAAGGACATAATTTTGTGGAAGTCCTTAAAATATCGTGTAAATACTAAAAAGTAGGTTAAAGGGCCCCTCCAAGCAATATCTACCATATGCATTTTTTGACATCATTGGATAGCTCTCATTCTCCTGAGTATCATGGTATTTCCCTTTTGTCTAAAACTTTTCCGCTGCTGAGAAAAAGCTGTGAAAACATTTCTCTCGCTGTCTGCGTCTCTTCATTCTTCTCTTGTCTCTCGCAATCAATCAACCGCTCTTAATTCGTTATCTAATGGAATGAATAAGATGGTTGGAGGGGGCCTTTAAGCAAGAGCTATTGCAAAGTAATTTTGTAAAATTAGAAACAAGTAAAAATAATGGATAACTAACTACGAGAGACGTCGGATCACTGAAGGTGAAGGTCTGCGCGATCACTCGGATGACCATGATCGAGAGGGGAATCGGAATGAAGCCCATGCGACGGGATACCTGTCATGAATACGCCTTGATTCCAAGCTGTCTTCTAGCTTTCAAAACGAGCCCAACTTGCTGAATTTACTAGGCATCCGAGCCTTTGACTGTGCGACTCCTGTTGAACTACACAAGCCCCCTTGTAACGATGGCCAATACGGTATTTGTAATACCTGATCCGAGTAGTCGGAAAACGCCGACTCTTCCCTACAGCGAATCACGTCGAAGGCGATGGTAATCGTGAAATCTGCAACATTTTTTCGTGAGAACCGTTGAGGAGAAAGTTTTTTCCCGTACTTTACTTTTTTCACATTGTCCCTACCGTACTCCATCTATTCTCTTGTGCACATGGGTGTTCACGACCAACTATTTTTGATGAAAAAATAAGCCATTCCTACTACTACAGGACTTCCTTATTCATACCGCTTCACCCTATGGTCAGATACAGGAATGAGACAACCGACGGAACGTTTTAACCAACCAAATACCTCGATAAACCTGTACGTTGATCTCGTTGAACTTCGTGATGAACGCGTGCTTGAGCCAGTCGACGATGAACTCGCAGAAGACGATCATGCACTGAATAGAGACCATAGATGGTTGCAGCTACCGTCGTTGAGTAGCTTACTGCACAACTTTTTCTAAGACTGGTTAGCTCACTACTAAATAATATAGTAGCTAAGCAGCGCAATCTCTGTGTATGGGAGGAGCACTGCAGCGAGCTGCCGGCAGGCCTTGCCCACGTATGATAGAGACCATCCCTATCTATTTATCTACGTTTACGAAGCATACGGAAAAAGCATCCGACTTTGAAAACATTTTTTGGCATTACGGGAAGCTAGCTTCATTATGCTTGAGCTAAACGGTGAACGTATTGGATACAACAACTAACCATACGTGGGCTAGTATTGTCCATTTTTTGCCGCCCGCCTTACATAATTCGAGAATATCAAAAATAAGACATCTGTACAAGCATTTACACTATGATTTTATGGTGCAGGCACCGATCCTAACGTCCCTTCGGACAACCGTGCCCACGTATGCAGCTAACCAGATTAGGCGCCATCGTAGCCAGATGGTCTACGCTCCAGTTGACCGCCTTCATATTCCGAACGACGACGACGAAGAGAAGGGTCATCGTGTGGAAGCGCTCACGGACATCGCTTAAACAAGATGATTAAATAAACGCGATATTAATGCGCTCCTACCAAATACTATTCACTTGAAAAAACTATTTCGTCTTGATTTTACAAAAATTTATGAACGTATAATGATAACGTATAATGATAACTACCTGCATGCCATCTGAAACAGGTTAGCCTTGGCAAACTTCTTGAAGACGGATCCCTTGAGTTCGACAAAGTTATTCGACATCATAATGGCGAGCAAGGCTTCGTTGTGCGAGTTGAAGGCCACGTTCAACGTTGTCGCCTAGAAGGAAGAGAATAACTGTAACTTCGTCATTTTCCCTGGTCTCATGGATCAAATAGTGACGTCGTTCAATTTCGAGGTGCTTTGGTTTTGTACGGAAAAAAGGACAAAAGTGCCTCGATTCACAATAATGGGATAGAAATCCAGCCTAATTTGGCATAAAACGGTAAATTTGGCTGCCGAAGTACTTTGATTTTCTAAATTTTAACAGCAAAAAGTGCCTTGGTTATGTCGTTTCCGATGTGCTATTTGATCTATGCAGGGAGAAAATACTGTATTTGATTATATTTTTCGCATGAGACCCCTCCCGCCCGCAAACCGTCTTTTTACTATAAAATGACCCATACCGCACCGCAAAAATCCCCCCACCGTTGTTCTAAATTCTCGATTTACATGCCCACCCTACGCCGCTAGAAAATTAACCCTACCGCAAAATTAATTTCAAATACGAGTATTTATCCCTTGGATCTATGCCTGGTTTTGAAGAATCACAGTTACGGTTCGTTATTTAGAGACATCTCATTTTCGCAGCAATTAATCAGGATTTCGAGCTCATTACACATGCAGTCTATTCTCTATTTGTCCCACTGAACTACCGTATCATTCACCTGTAGTAGTACGATAATCGTATGGATAAGCGCGTAGACGACGGCAAAGAAGAAGTGAAGGGAAGTACGGGAGAGCGAACGGAAGGACGACGACTCGTTGGCAGTCCAAAACAGCGACTCCAGGATGTCCTGGAGGTAGCCTTCATACGTGGGCACCGACCCGAAGTATGGGTGGTAGGCCCACATTTCTTCCGAGTTTTACTTTGGTAGGCCTATAGTTTCTACAACACTTTAATTGACAGTCTTGATTTCTGGTAGGCCCGTTTCTCAAAATATTGCGGGAAGGTTGCCCACGTATTGCCTTAGTCTTTGATAGGGTCACTTATGTTAACTTAGTGGGGGGGAATTACTGACTAATGTGTAGAGGAATAAGATTGGCAAGATGGTACGGTCGAGACAGGCATGTCCCACAAAGCCTCCACGTAAATTGCATTTTCGTCAACCAGCGATGAGCTTCAATCATTTTGAACATTTTCAGAAGGTACGATAGACGGTTCAAATTCAACGAAGGATAAAAAGTGAAACCTGTCCCAGACTCGAGAAGAGCTTGTCGCCGACCTCCAACATATTGTAGAACATGTACAGTTTGATCACGGCCTGACCACGGACCTGCATACCAATCATAATTATACTTATAATTTTCTTCTTTTCATCTATCCGTATTCTATGCTCTCTCGCCTTTACACTCTCAATTTGCATACGAACTACCACCCTACAGAGCAGAACGTTGCGTCAATATTTTATTACATGCGAGACAGCCGAAACTCATCAAAGTAAATAGCATCTCTTAATCTTTTCAAATTACGGAAAAATAAGAAACGCAGAAAAGGGGACAAACAGCTAACCATGTGGTAGACCATCGACGTGTCCACAAACTGCATTACTAGCGAGCCGAAGACGATTATGCCCACCTCAACAATTAATAGTTGGTCAACAAAAGATCAAAGACCAAAAGATAAAGGCAGTGGAAAATACATTAATTGATTATATTTTTCGGGGTCGGACCCCTCTCGCCCGAAAACCGCCATTTTCTATAAATTGACGCATACCGCAGTGCAAAATCACCTTCAAGCTGCACTAAAACTTCAATTTATTATACATCGCTACTCTACTGCAGCTGGAAAATGACCCCTACCGCGAAAATAATTTCAAGTATGAGCATTATCCACTGACCAAAGACCAATGATCAACGACAGTAATTCCCCTACCTTGAGCAGATCACACGTCTCGGCCGCGGTCCACCGTCGTTGTCGCGTTACGAATCCGACAAGGGACATCTGATAGTGAACGTTCTTTCCATTCATTTTCTAGTGTAGGCATCAATCAATTTCTAAGTAAAGTGTGCTTCACTTCTGACTAGACATTTGTCTTGCTTTACTTGCGCAAATCAGAAATGCTTCTATATATGTAACAGCTTCTTTCTCAAAGCCAGAAACATCTTATGCTGACCACAAATCGAATGGGAAGAAAAGTGAAGAGGTAGGCGAAGGCATCAACACATTGAAGGAGTCCGTAGAGGAGGAAGTGCTCCAATTCGTACGGAATCACAAGAAAGGCGTAGATCTGAATGGAGGGCAGGATTACCCATAATAAAATAACTGGGAGGGCTTGAAATAACTTGAAAAGCTATCTTAATTTAGGGAACTACAGTAATCTCCACAACCCTCCCCAATCCTGCCGCGCACAATACCGTGCAAACGATAAATAAATAAATAATCCTCTTTTTCCAAAACCTTCCGCCGCTTCTCCGTGTACCGTGACTGGTCGTTCTGCAGCGAATAGCCCCTGATATTAATGAGTACATATCACTAGAAATAAGTTTACTAACAATAAAAAGACAAGAAATATTGGCCCTTGCACTTGCCATAATCTATGGCTATCATACACGGGAGAAATTGGACGATCGGGAATTAGAAGAGATTCTCATTAAATAGATAAGGCAGCCTGCACAGTTTTTTTAGGACAACTCTAGCCCACGTATAACGGTCATGTAAGCGATTAGGACTTCTCCGCTCACCGTGTAATATCATCCCAGAAGTATTCGAAGAAGGAGGGAAGACGCGTCGGCTCGTCCTCTCTCAAGAGGGACTCGCCCCGATCGGGAGTCGAGGAGGAGGGAAGCATGTCTGCAAGGGAGGATATGCTAGGTCTTACAGCGAAAACCACAGCTTGAATTCATGCTAAATATGTGAGCTAGCTCCAGTTTTTCACTTAAACCCTTCCAATAACAAACTACTGTACCTTCATCGTCGTCATCCACGATAACAGTGAGTTCATCGTTGAGCGTTACCCGACTGACCTGCAAATAGGCCACTTTCTCACGGCTTGATTTCCAGAAAAAAAAACTTCCAGAACTCACGAAATGAAAATACCTAACCATTTACCCAAGAACATTAAAAATGTAAGAGCCTAGTGTGGTGATGAGGGTAATAAAGAAGGAGTGATCCACAAAGCGAGAATTTCACATTTCGATTTTTAAGGCACTAACCCTTTGTTCAATTCCCAGACCCACCTTCCTCCGTCCTTCCACCGTATCCTCCTCTAATCCCCCTTCGTCCTCCTCCTCACTGCCAACCGTAAATTCTCGGCGACCTGCACAGAATCATACGTGGGCAACCTTCCCCGCAATATTTTGAGAAACGGGACTACCAGTGTACGAAATCAAGCCTACCAATTGAAATTTTGTAGAAAATATAGGCCTATCAAAGTAAAATTCCGAAGAAATTTGGGCCTACCACCCATACTTCGGGTCGGTGCCCACGTATGCACAGAATAATGAGTATCTATTATTGATGCAAAGTAGATCATCTCAAGGCTATACAATTTTATAGTCAATATTTATTTTATATATGCATGCGAGTGCAAGTCCTTTCTGGCCCCCCCATACCTAGATCGAGATTCGCTGGTCGCACTCCCTTCTTCCTCCGTCGCAACCACGATGCATCGTCGTCCGTCTCGTCCACTCCCCCATGCAACCGTTCATCTTCCATTCAATGACCTCCGACAACTAGAATCAATAAAATTGCGGTAACCGCCAAAAACCAATCGCAAACTGAACTACAGTATATGCGGCTACTTGACGGATTCTACAGTAAGTTTACGCATTTTTCACTTCCACTAGTTTTTTTAAGACAAAGCTTTTCGTATATATTTTATTGATAAAAGCGCATCACAGACCACTTCGGTCAAGTCTGTCCTTCCCATTCCGCCCCCTCTCAATGTTGCTGATCACAGTGCACTCGCCCTTTGTCTCTGCTTATCCCTATTCTGTGTCCTTCTCCTCGTATACACCATGCCTTACTCTTCTTCCCCCTGTATTTCCGTTTACTTCCTTTCTCCATCAGCTCATCTGCTCATTCCATCTAATGACCATCTCGTAACTAATCACACACACAGCCCTTCCGCATAGCTCACCTCACGAGAGAGCGTGCGATCGCAATAGACCGCAGAGAGAATCTCGCCTGCTCTCTCCAATATTTGACCCCAAAGCTCCTGAGGCATCCCGTCCGGGGGTCTAGCAGAGGGAAAGCGAGGAGGTGTCTTTACAGAGAGGTAGAGGTAGTGTGCCTCTATTTCCTCACTCAACCCCCCGAGCCATTCTCAAGCACAACAAACATGCATTGCACGGTAGTGTACGAGAGACTGGGAAGGGAATAAGAGAAGAGAAGGCAAAGTTTACCAAATTTAGTTAGATATTCCAGGATTTTCATTGATTTAACACGACCGTTTTGCACCTACATTTAAAAACGGCACACACTTTCAGCATACTGTAACGGAAAAAATTTAAAAAATGGTTACCGTATGACAACTCTCACCACGAAAATGGGCGCGTTCATACGCGTCAGGCCTCAAATACCTTTGGAATGACTCGTTTTTATCGCAAACTGAACTGCGCTATCGCGAACTGAAGTGTGCCGCTTGTAAAGCATTTTTAATGTCTTAGCTCTGCTCATATAAACGGTCGTGTTAATTGAATTTATTTGGCCAAGACAGACGTGCATTCCAAGCGGCACCGACCCATGGGTGGTTGGCACTAATATTTTTGAAATCGTACTTTGGCAAACAATGTTCGATTGATAGCCTAGATAATTTGAGCTTTTGTACGAGGTACACCCATTTCTTCAAATATAGTCAGGAATGCTGCCAGCATATGATCCCAAGCCACCGGGTACCATCATCCTGCTATGTGTAGGTGTGGTGGACATAGAGAGGAGGAGGGTCTCCATTTAGGGAGCACTGATGGAACGAACGGAAGGAGAAGAAGCATAAGAAGAAGGGGATAGAACGGCAAGACACATCGAACGGCGACCGAAATAGTCCTCCCCCTCCCCCTCCAAGCTTCTCCTTCTCCGCCTTCCCATCCCACCGTTCCCTCCCTCGCTCCTTATAGATAGCGTTCTCCCGGCCACTTTTTGCATTCTTCTCGCGGTGCCTCCCTAGCTCTGGCACATTCCATTAGAGCTGCTTCCTCTGGGCAGCACGATCCGTACGCTAGATTGTAGCGAAATCCTCAGATAGGTAATTCAAAGTGCGGTCATCCTCTTCATGTCGCACGCTTACTCCCTATCTCGGTTCAGTCATGCACTTCGATCAGCACTTCCATCACGATTGCCATGCCTATCTCTAAAGTGTCTTAGATCCACCAGTAGCCCTTCATAACCAAGCCACGAGCCGGTAACCGAATCCGTTCCGTTCGCCGCTCTCGCCCTTATGCGCATGCTTGTCCAACACCTGTAGAGAGGTGGCCCGAGGGCATATGCGAGGGCGAGGGAGAGTCTCTCTCTCTAGGTAGTGGATGGAGTAGGCTAGCGGGTCGAGGAGGGTAACGGGAGTATTTGCCTTCCAGTGACCACAGCCCCCCCCCCCCCCC
>LS888694.1:116228-143767 GCA_900490955.1 Micoletzkya japonica | reverse complement strand
CGTCTCCGTCTGACTCTTATTCGTGCGCTCAATGCGTGTCTCCCTCTCGTGGTGTCTACTGTTTGTCCATTACGATTTACTCGGGTCATCTATTCATCACCCTCGCCTTCGTCCTTCTGTCCACGTCTTCTGCTTCGTACCTCGTCCCCCTCCCTTCCATTCTTCTCCGTAGTATCTCGTTCCCCGTTCGCCATTCAGTCTCGCCTCCTTTCAGATGGCGCGGCCTCCACCGCGCTTCCCGAGCTTAGAAGCCGAACCCAAATCCTATCGGAGCAACGGTACGTGGCACGCCATGCCTTGACGTATTCGCTGCCTTTGATCACTAGCCATTGTTAGACATCGCCCTCTAAAGAGACTTCCACTGGCAAGTCTTTGTAATTAGAAAGCGAACCATCTGAGATGCTGCTAGTATTAGCCTTTCAAAAAGTGTTAAGTGATCCGGCTGTAATAGCCTTCTCCATCACAGCCGCTCCTCCAGCCTATCGCACACTGACCAACACGGCATCCGACACGTGGAGTGACTGCTCGGCCGACAAGAGACGGTCGTGGACCAATCTGATCGAGTCGAACGAGAACCTCAACAAGTACAAGGTCAACCACTACCCGAAGGTACAGGATGCGCCGACCGTCATGCAGCGACATGTAAGTGACCTGGTACAATTCAGTTGACCATGCACTGTGCTCATATCTCTTACAACTGATTCCCTATAGAAGACATTGTCGAGATAGCGATTAATGTATGCCTTTCAGACCTTCTTCGGGTCGGCCTGTCAATTGGGTCAGACCAACGCCGCCCCGATGGGCGCCCGCAACGGCTCGTCAATGTCGACTACCATGAGCGACATCGTCGCCTTCACCGCGGTACGTCTCTCTAGCTATCCGCTTATCCATCTCTACTCCTTCTCCACTTTCCTTTCCTTTATTTTCTTGAGATGAAGATATCTTCCGATAGACCTTCAATATGCTTCGCTTCCTTAGTTTCGCTCCCACTCTTGTACTGCTACCAGTTCAATCAATAGCCGCCAGCTTCTCCCTGACCACATCTCCATATCGTAGTTAGCTCAGTGCGTGCGATCTCCGTCCCCGTAATCGATACACCGTCTCTCCCTCGCCTCGCCTTCTGTCTCCTCCTGTACCAGCTCTGTTTCTCGTCTCCATTCCCTCCTCCGTCCTTCCAATCTCCCCTATTTGGTCCCTCCTCTCTCCTTCTCAGTCAGTCGTTGTCTCAGTTGCTTGTTGTCTCCACTTCATCTTGTCACAGTCCGTCACCCTCTCTACTCCTCCTAATCCCCTTCTTCTTCTCGTGCCATTCTGTCTTCTCCCCTGTTTGGCATCTCTCCTTTATCCGCTCGGTCCCTCCTCTGTCTCTCTCTCTCATCGGCTGTACGTAACGTTCACGGGGTCCCCTCCCCCCTCAACCCACAGGACTCCTCTTCTCCCTTGCTCTCCGCTTGCCCGTATTTATTTGCATAGACTAACGGGAGGGGGTGCACCCCTCTAGGTAGAGGAGAGGAAGCTGTGGAAGGGGAGAAGGTGCCGGTACATATATATCGAAACTGCGCACACCGGACACAATGCATTGCTGTAGCCTCCCCCCTTCCCACTCGACACGCAATAGGGCAAAAAGCGACGAGACCCCCGCCGGAAATACGAGTGAAGAAGTAGACCGGGAATAAAACCATGCACGAGGTGTTCCCTTTCCATCCAGACCTGTTAGCCCACGACGTTCCGTCATAGCAAACACCCATGACATTGATACTATTTTGTGATCTACGCAAGATTGTGTCCATTGAAAAGAGGGCCATTCGGAAAATATAATCTATTCAAAATCTTGACGAATTCGATTAGTTTTTCTTCTCTGCACAGCATCCTCTGTCGCTATGCAAATTAGTCTCAGCTAACTTAATTACGGAACCGAATGACCCTCCTTTAAGAACACAGTGACGCATCATCGCTTATCCAAGCTCCGGTACCAGTCCTCAATCCGTGTATCCCAGCCCGTACGGCCTGTCCCGAGCTGCCTTCGTAAAGGCGCCCTCTTTCAGCCCAAGGCGCCGCTTCCGCTCTTCGCGGATCCGCCCAGCGCCATTCCGCACCCGTCGTCGTATCCCCCGTCGGAGTCACTCGCTCCGATCGCCGTCGATCCGCGGCCCACGCAACCACCGCCGCGGCTGAAGCGGAATCGACTGCAGGAACTCAAGACATGGTGAGGCGAAGATAATATCCCAAACAGTAACCGTCGTAACCACCTTCGGCCTTCCGCAGTCTTGCTCATAATGAGCATAAGTCCCCTTCTTCAGTTGTTGCCGTCCCCGTTCCATCGTCTGCGTCCTTGCCCTCCTTCTCCTTCTCGTTATCGCTGTCGTTATCGCCGCCGTTGTCAGCCAGGCAGTCGGCATTCCCAAGGTAAGCAAGAAGGTTAACAAACAGATGCATAAGCTAATTTGCATAACGTCATAAAAATCTTGAGTAATGAAAATAAGCCACATGCAATACGCATGTAAATGGTACACTTTGCCAACCCTAGTAGCCAACCATCTCTTGAGCCCTGATCCAATTGCAATTCCATCCGCTCGTCCACTCTCTTTCTGTGTAGTGGCCGCCCGCGAACAAGAGAGATGTTGTTTGTTCTTAGTGTCTCTTTGTCGGATGCACTCTATCTCTGGCGCTCAGAACACAGCATAATACTCGGGAAAGCAATCTCTCTCCTTCAGAACCTCCAGTTCATGTGGCAAGCTCCAGCTGCCTTACGAAACGGGCAGAATGGAGCGAATCACATAGAGATGAAGGCCGATCAGAATCGCATTCGGTTCTACATCCGAGGAGCGATGCCGTTCAAGAATAACTTCATCGTCTACGAGGACTTCAAGACCGTAATGACATACTATATTACTGGCAGCAAGCTTGCTTAAGGGCAAATCCGTGGTGGTCGACGAGTCACTCAAGCAGAATGGCCGACAGCTCTTCTGCTTCGTCATGCCGATCGACACGAGCAACGTGCCCAACTACGAGTCCATGCTCAAGGGCGCGGCTCGCGCCAAAGCGGTGAGTACCTTCCTGCGTGTGCTTTCCCGACTATTGAGTTTGAAAACCAAGTTATGCTTCTCGTCCGACTAAGTTCTTGAATAAAAAGTATTTGTTTTCATTGTCTCGTATGATTTGTGTGTCCTAACCCCCGCTTGGCTTCTCCACCTATCCGTGTGCTTTGCGTCACTCCAGCGACGGAGTGGCCGCTTTCAGAAGGTCGCGCAGACCGACGGATGGGCCGAGGACTGGAGCAAGACGCCGACGGCGATGAACCAGCAGCAGGCTGAGGCCATGTTCAGCCCGCCCATCCCCGAGTGCAACAATACACGGTGGATTCAGCTCGACCCGCAGGCGACGAACCAACGAGGTGGGTGATGTGGGTACCCCCATTCCACTTCGTGAAAATTGACAAAGTAACGGAGCTGATGAATACATAGATCAAGTAATAACGTCGTTGAATTTTGAAGTGCCTTGATTTTTAATGGAGAACGGGATAAAAGTGCCTTGATTCACACTAAAAAAATTCAGAATATAGGATAATTTGGCAGAAAAGATTGCGCTGGAGGCCAAAGTGCCTTGATTCTGTAAATTTTCACACCAAAAAGTGTCTTGGTTACGTCGGATCCGACGTACTATTTGATCTATGGATGAATAGGATTTGCTGCCGGTATCTAGAGTAGTACTTCCTTGACTCGCCACAACAAGTCTCCATTGAGAGAAAGTCAAACACCGAGCAGCGCTCACATCAAAACATGCCCTTCAGCCAGCAAGTGCACCGAGTGTCACGAGTTCTGTCTCCCGGAATTCGGCCTGACGGGAGGAGCCCAAGATGGCTATCTGAACATCGTCCGCCAGGACTGCTTCTACCTGTTCGTGCCCGAGTGGCGCAGTTACGCCCAGTCGTACACCATAGATCAGGTGGGAGAGACTTGCATATGTATGACCACGAGTTGAATAAACATTGGGTTTAGAACCAGCGCGACTTCGAGAACTTCTATCGCAATCGCAATGCGCTCGGCGGCGCCGACACGGCCGGGTCGCGGTGGATTCCGTTGGCCGGCGTGCGCGGAAATCGTGAGTCCTCATATATTCTGTCGATTTACAACTGGTCGATTTACTGTTTTAGTACAACGTAGCGTGGCGGTCTTTTCTAGTTGTCCATTGCACAAATTCAAATGTGCCAAAAAACTATATGAAAGATAAGTAGTAGCTTCCGTCTCCATGCGTCCATGTACACGTCTCCTTTACAGAGCCCTCGTCGCCCGGCATGGTTCCCGGTGCGTACAATACAGCGGGCGGCGGCGGCCAGATCAATCCGATGAGCATGAACGCAAACACGATGGGCGGCGGTATGCCGACGGGTGGAATGATGCCCCCGGGCACTAGCAACTACCCGATGGCTGGCACTCCGAACAGCAACAATATGCCCGGAGGCATGCAGGGAGGCATGCAGCCCTTCGGAGGGCCGCCTGGCCAGAATTCGATGAACGCGATGAATCCCTATCCGGGCGGAGTACAAGGTAAACACACACGCAGACCATACGATGATGGCCAGCCGCACACGGCAAACAATCGAATGTACAGGTGGAAACAACGCCGGTTACAACATTCCCGGCAGCTCCGGATTCAATAATGCGGGTAATGTCGGCTTCAACCAGGGAGTTGGAGGCTACAGCAACAATCAGCCAAATCCTGGACAGAGTCTACCGACGACAATTGTTGATCGGGTGAGCGTTAGAAGAGATAGGCTTTATGGGGAAGAGAACATGATTCTTTGTGCTCAACTTTAGTGAGCATACAGCTCACAGCATTCTGCGGTATCAAAAAGCGAATAATACAGTCTTAAAAACAAAGTGTGATTTATAAAATGTGCATGATGCTGTGATGGTTCATAGGTGTTGATTTGGGGCATAGTAGAGAAGCGCTACATTTTACAATTAAGATTAATCGTTATCCGTGCGGGACCATTCGCAAAATCGCAAATATTAAATTCCCACTACAGTTTCGCTTTTTGATATTTCTGGCTTGGTCTATAATGCCGTGAGCTACATAGATTGCGACAATCAGTATCCCACTTGAAGCATTTGGCTCGAAATGAAAGCGAAGCTACCAATTCAGGTGGGCCAGGGAATCAACTCTGTCGGTCAAGGATTGGACAACTTTGGCCAGCAGCTGAGCAACGCCGGACAGTCTGTCCAGAACACCTTGGGCGGTATTGGTAGCGACATTAGCAATGCTGCTAGCAACGTTTACTCAGGAGCACAGAACCTCGCAAACCAGGCAGGACAACGGGTGAACCAGGTATACATACAGTCTTCCAATTCACTAGAGATTAGTAAGAAAGTCCCAGTCCCAGTCCCTCATGCGGGCACATTCTCTCCTCTCATTCTTTCCCATGCGGCACTCGATCCCAGGGCAGAATGAGGAAAACGGATCACATCAGGGAGCGCACCGTAAGACTGATGCGATCCCTTTTCTGTTTTCTCAAGAAAAAAGTTTAGGAAAAAATTTTTTTAAAGGAGACAATCGTGTTTTCTGTTTCACATGCATAACAGTAGTAATAATTGTTGTCATTCATTATTTACTATTTGTACCGTATCTTTGGGATTTTTTGGAGAGATTTTATTCTAATGGATTGGTAGACAGATGTAAGCCATGAGGTTTTAGTAAAATTAAGAAAAATTTTAGGGAGAAAAGGTAATCTTACAGCTTTTAATTTGTCACGTAATTTCTTTGTATGAATTTAAAACATGCATCGATCAAAAACTTTCTGAAAAATAAATGTTTTCAAAATAATTATTGTTGGGCGAAAAGGGATCGCTTCGTGTTGCGGGCACAGGGACTGATGCGGGTACTCGTGCCCATTCCTGTGCCCACTTCATTCGAGGGACCGGGGCCGCGAAGCGGGGACACAGGGAAAGAATGAGAGGGACTGCTTCGAGGACTGGGCTCGGATCGCAATCTCTACAATTCACCTAGTATCCTCGAAAAAAAGCTATCTATTCAGGGCGTGGATGCTCTGGGGAACTTTGCTGGTGATGCACGGGACCGCATCGCGGGTGTCGTTAACCTCCCGAGCGGCTCCAACTCCCGGTACGGCTTCGGTGCCAACTACGGATCGGGACAGGCGCCGGAGACGGTCGACGTGAGGAGCGACATGAATAACAGTAAGCTCTCTCCGTCCGTTCACTGACCAGCCTCCATTCAGTGCTCAACGCACGAACCATGTCCATGTCCCCGAGAGGTTACGTGCCGGATAACCTGCGCACGGGACAGGTCGTCTCGGGCATTCCTGGCGTGCAGAATCCTACGTACGGCAACAATAATAACGGCAATCGGTAGGACCCATTCGAATGCGACAAAAATTGTGTCCACGTGCGTTGTAGGATAGAAGTGAAGATCACGTTTCAATTAATAATAGTTTTGGGCTGTTAGACGGATGTTCTCTTCAGAATGGGCGACCTCAGCGGCTTCGCATCAAGTGTCGCCCAGTCCTCGCCCTACAGAACCGTGCCGAGCAGCGAGCGACAGGCACGTTAAGTATACGTTAGAGACATCCCCTTTACTACCATGGTCCTGATGACGTCGATGGACGATTCCCGTAAAAGTCATTTGAAGTTTTTTTACTCAAATTAGGCTACTTGGTGTGATGTCCCGCATCAAGATTACGCAGCCAATGCGTCGAATTATTATTGTTATTGTTATTATTATTATTATTATTATTATTATTATTATTATTATTATTATTATTATTATTATTATTATTATTATAAGGTGTTTCCGTTCAGGGCGTAATCGGCATGCCGCCCTCGTCGCTCTTCTCCTCGACGGCCGTCCCGACCGGGTACGTGCCCGACGTAGCCACCGGACCCGCACAGCACGGCACCAACACGAACAACAACGGCAACAATGGCCAGCAACCCTTCAACCAGCAGCAGCAGGCGGCCATCTACGGCCAGTACAACATGCAGCCGCAGCCGAACCAGCAGAACCTCCCGCCACTCTACTACACGACCAACGGACGACGATAGAGAAGCGTGTGCGTAGTTCCTCAGCCTCTCCTCGACCAGTGATGTGCACGGTGTGCCGCCAAGCTTACCGCCTGACCCCCGCGGCTCTTGCATAAGCTTGCTAGCATTTCGCAAAATTGGCCACTTTCAGCAAAAAAAATTCACTTTCCACTGCAATTTGAAATGCGTGAAGCTCCTAGCTGTGCGCTTCTAGAACCTACCAACCATTCACCCGCACACCGCTGGCCTGCCCTTTGGTTTCTCTAGCACCACACGTCACATTTCAAATGCAGTTAGCGTGAAATTGGCATAGAAATGGGAAGGAAGACAAGAGCTCGGCGAGAGCTTGTATCTTCCGAACAAACGAGACCCCTTCATTTCAGCCCGCCCCCTCCCACGGAGCTCATCACCAACCCGCCCATGTTCCCCTTCCCCAACCCCGAGGGCTACATTCCCAACGTCTCCCGCTATGCTCCCTCCAACAGCGACCTTCGCTCTCCCGACCCGCCCCGTACGCTCATTTGGGGGCAGAACACGACCGCCTATGAGAACAGATAGCGGGGCAGTCCGATCTGTTGCGAGTCGTGAAAGCTATGGTTCTGTGTAGTCTAGAACGCACGTACGCATTACTGTTATCCGAGATGTTATCCTGCTATAGCATTAAGAATTACCATAGCTTTCACGACTCCACCCTCCCTAGCCTACTCAATTCTCTCATTCCCCTCGTGTTAGTTGAGTGGGGTGCGTTCATCCCAACCTTTCCTAGTATACGATGCACCTTACTCCGCATCCTCATCCCCCAAACGTTCCTAGTTCTAATAAGTATAGAGTCCGTATGGCCATAGTATCCTTCCTCTCCACAACCCCGTTCCCCAGTCCTCTCAGCTGAATGCCTTGCTAGTCACGTTCGTGGACGAATCGCCGTACCCGGCGATCGTCCGTCTCTTAGTTAGATTACTGTAACTCCCCCCCCCCCGTAGAATAGACTGTCGTATCTCAGGAATTCAGCTCACACTCGTAGATTAGCATAAGCCCCCTATTCCCCCTTAACTACAAGCCCTTCTCTTTCCCCCGACATCTCACGTAAGCTGGTGCTCATTGCGATATACTTAGCGACCGTCTCACACATCTTTCCACATATTACTATATAATGACCGCTTTTTTCGTAACATTATGTAGTTGACAACGCGACTCGAACGCGTTTTTGCATTATCAGCAGATCGTCTGTTGTTGGCAGACTAATAAACTTCATCAATGATATGGGCAGAGTACCAAGAGAGATAGGGATACAATCCGAGAAATAGGATAATGTAAGTGAGACACGTAGAAGGGGGGAAATTGAAGTGAAGAGAAGGGGCAGTGATCAGACCACAATACAAACGAGCTGTGTGATATCACTAAACAAATATGTGCAGCTAGATCTCTCGGAGTAGAACAGATAACAGGCATGCCTATAGTGAAATGTTGTAGGCCAAGTAGTGACAAGAGATTGCTTGCAATGAACATACTGTAGGATAGTGTAATGCGAACAATGGGTACGGCAGAGTGTAGTGAAATGATCGAAAGTGAGCAAATGGGAGAAGAATCCAACAACAATAACAGGTAAGGCGTGCCGGGGCAGAGATTTTCGAAAACAAAGCTTGAGGTGTATAAAGCAACAAGAAATATTAGAGCATGTACGTATAACCGAGAACAGTGGGGGAAACGATATTAGACAAAGTCTCTAGATCACAGATCTCAAGGAAAATCCGCTTCAAATCAATGTATATGGTATACGGGAGTTTTGCAACAACAACTAGTAAGCGAATCCCAAACAAGTATAATACATATCTGAATATCTATGCAGACTATCTATTTCTATGCGCAATCTATGTAAATCTATGAATAATGTGCAAATATTGCATGAAAAGCACTCTTTAAATTGTTAGTATAGCCAAACATCTATAATAAATAACGATAGTCTCAAATCGGTAGCCAAGTGTCCAATTGGAGTCCCTGATTGTCGCAATAGTGATAGCCTTCTTCCTCATCAAAGTACTTGAAGAAGTTGAGACAGTTGAACATTGCGCACCTGCAATTATACTGTTTCCTCTGCTGTTTCCTCTCATTACATTCTAACCAATAACAAAGTTTAAACCAACGAAAACGTAGCGTATAAAACACGCTAGTGATTCTTCCCAACGACTGATAAGAGCGCTATCAATTACGGAGCACGTTTGCTCTAACCATCTTTTTCAGCCATAAATACCTGAGTAGCTCTTACCATTCGCACTCGATCTGAACGTTGGCCACGAAGACGTAGAGAAGAAGGACGAAGGAGAGGACGAGGACGATGGCGGATACGGTAACGACAACGATACGACGACGGTAGTTCTCGACGATCGTGTGGTGCGGAGAGTAGCCCACGTCCGGGTAGAAGACTGCAATGGCGGAGATTCGAACATACGACGAAATAAGTGTTATTAGTTCAAGACAAGAAAACGGGGTAAAAAATGGAAAATGGTTTAATTTTATTTTACCTTCTTTCTGTTATCTTTCGCTTCTATGCGTCGTTCCATATATAGTCTTAAAGTCTCGTCCTATCGCAAAAGTATGACTTGGTTCTCAACTAATAAGTAAACGAAAAAATCACGTACCAAGGGCGCTCAGGAAGCCGAAGATGGAGCCGAAGAAGCAGGCCCAGTTGTCGATCCAGGGAAGGACGCCGATGACGAGGAGAAGGAGCGTGAGGAGGGCATTCTGGCCGAGGGCGATGTACGGACTGGCTAGCATCTCCCTGCAATCGAGCGATCATCCAAATCTTTGGCAGTTGAAAGCTTTTCAAAGTCTTGATTAGGCTGCCGCAGAAAATAACCTCCTCAGTCCACCTTTTCCCATTACGGTTTACTTTTGGCTGCGACAGAGTCCTCCCACCCCCGTTCACCTCTCACTTGCTGTTCCATATAACTTGCTTATATGATAAATGAATGAATGAATGAAATTGCTCTATGCATGGGTGGACCACTGCAATAACCTACCCGCAGACCCTGCTCACGTATGTACTACAGGCTTTCAAGTAACACATAAACAATGTCGATATCTTGTCAGCTACAGACATTCCCAATAAAAGCAAGAAAACCAACCGATTGACCCAGACGTCCACAATGAGTGCCGCCAGTACTCCTGCCAACGAACCCGAGGGACCGACTTCTGGCTGCAATTCAAGACATTACGAAGGTAAATTGCCGAGATGGGTTTGGAAGCTTGGAGTCGAGCTTTGTTTAAAAACATTATAGCGAAAATGTAAAAAAGTGAAAATTATAAGGAAGATACCCATACCGGCGAACTAGGAAGCACTGTAAAAATCGGTGAATGAAGCTAGAAATAACGGTGCATGGTCTGGTCGCACGTTGCGCAACATACGTTATAGGGCACGAAGATGGCGGATCCCAGGTTGCCCCCGATCCCCGAGATGAGGTAGATACACGCCATACGGATCGGGCTGCAAGAGGGCAGTCAGCTATACTGTATCTATTAGGGTTTGAAAACCAAGCGCGATTAGCGTATTTATCGTCTGACTGTCTTCATTCTTCCATCCTCCTCATCACTCTCTCGGTCTCATAATGCGATTAAAAGGCTTGGTTTTCAAACCCTAATATCTATCAAGCACCAATCACTCTAAACTCTGCAAAATTCATCCCCGTCTTTACCCAATTTCATAGGCAAGGAAAGTAATTATCGCCAGTTATCAATAAGAAAAAAAACGTGCTCTGTGTGCCTAGCATTCTCCCCAAAACTAGGATAAACATACCCGATGTAGTGCTCAAAGTCGCGTACGACGACCATTTGGAAGAAGAAGGTGAACAGGAAGTGGAGGATACTGTAAGAACACCATTTACTTCAGTGGAGAAATACTCATTCTTGATAAGCTTTCCTTGTATTGTTACATGATTGCAACGAGCAGTTCATGACATACATTCATGAACAAATAGCCCTTCTGTAACTGGAAGCAGACGGGCCAACCACACAACGACATCAATTCAGCATATCTTTTTCACATTCTGGCAAATCGTTGCTACACTATGCGCTGACAATTCTATTACTGCAGCGCAATATGCAAAGCTGACCAAATGCTAGGAAAAACGATTTGATCTAAAGGGCTAAAGGAAAAAAAATCGGCAAGACGCGCTAAACACACCCCGCATGCAGGAAGAGCGATAGGCCGAGGCGGTAGAGTTGGTTGGGACGGTTGGGGGCGAACGGAAGCAGTTGACAGATGCCATCCAGACAGCTCACCTGACAATGACAACCATGACAGTCTGGAGTGACAGTGACAGTGACAGTGGCTACGACAAGCATCATACACGTCACACATAGCTCCGCTTACTGTTTACAGTCTTTTGGTTTTTCCAGTTTGCACTGTTCGATTCCATTTGAGCATTCTCATAAACGCTAAAAGGAATATTTACACTTGTTTTACGACAATTGACAGAATCTCTTTGAGTAAGAATACAGCGTATACGTGTAAAAATGAGCAAAAGATTGATCTCGGCCGGGATCGAACCGGCGGCCTTCTGCGTGTAAAGCAGACGTGATAACCACTACACCACGAGACCAGACGACAGCAGCGCTCACCAAGCGGCCTAGAAACGGACGGGAGGCAAGAGGAGGCTGCGGAAGAGAGAGCGCGAGAGTGGAAAGAAGGAGAGAGCGCAGACGACGAGAGGAAAGGAGAGAGTAAGAGACGATGTGTTGTGTACCGCAATAGACGTGAGACTTGGATAGGGGACAAGGTAATGAGAGTTCTAATTTTGAAGATTGTAGGTTTAGACAAAAAACTACGCTTTACGTTCGTGAACTGACAGACAGAAGAATGGAATATTATCCCTTCATGATAATAAGCTTTAACTCACTACAGATGAACAAAGATCTACCAACAACCACGCACTACACAAAACCGCTTCCCACGCGACTCGGCGCAAAGACAAAGCATTAGTTGCACGTGTCTGCTCCGTCAATAAAACAAGCCCAACCTGCGAACAGAGTGACGCATCCTCGTGGTAGACTCCATCCACAAAGTCGCAGTATTCCTTCGTCGTTATGCGGCAGCGACCCTGAATACCACGATGAGTAGGGTAGGAAAACGAATAAATGTAATCGCATTCCGAGAGATCGAGGCATAGCAAGAAAGAATGAAGAGACGCAGACGATAAACACACAAAACGCGCTTGGCTCTCAAACCCTAATGATGAGGCCACTGAGTCGTGCCCAAATACGCTTCACCCTGCCTTCATCTTGAGCGATGACAGAGCGAGTGTAGTTCCTTTGGAATATGGTCAAAATACACGCACTTGATAACTTGTTTATAAATCGACTGTTCGAGATTCCAGGGCGATTGACTGGTAATTGCTTACCTGCAGATGAATGCAGCACGGCCTTCCCTGGATGCGACATGTGAGATGCTTCGGCTTCGTCTTCACGTTGTCCGAAGCACGGGTGCAGATCTGTAATTTATACCATTCTTCTCCCTGGTATTCGTTTGCCAAAAACCGATATGTAAATTCAGAGAAGCTATAAAGATGCACAATATGGACAAATGTAAATGGACTAGTAAGCTTAAAAATGAAAATAAAGCTTACCGGCCACTGCGTAATGTCGTCCATGGCAAAGCTGTGGATGGACGGCGATTCACAGAAACTAAAAGAAAGGCTGATTATGCTTATTAATAAGCACAAGCTGGGGCCAGCATACAAAAAGAGTGACGATGTTTTGCCCGTGATCGATTCTCGTCCAATAGTAATAATACTAAAGCTCACTCTGGATGCAGTCCGCACACAACCTGCGAAGCCCGTTGGGTAGTGACGGCCTGTGGGGAGGACGAGTTGCTGAAGAAGGCGCATTGTTTATGCATCAAAAGCTAGGGGTACGGAGAGCCAAATACCGTATGTTTTACTATGCACGTATACAAAAGAACTCTGTGCCCGACTAAAATGCTTGAGAATACACGAATTCGTACCGTCCAGCATGCACGTGCAGTCGAACTCCGTGCTGTATGCGATGGAGGACCGCGAGAGAGGGCTGCGAGGGGAAAGGTCAGTGCGATTAATTCAATTGAGAAATAAGAATACAAATATTGAAGCCATTCTACACTGGCAATGGAAAAAAATGCAAAACGCATCATACTCAAAGAGACCAGTTGCCAAGCAGTTCTTCTTGCTACAAGCGTATACTTCAGTATATTCATGCGTACCGGACACGTCTTGTCTCCAGCCTGATAGCAGAAACCGTCTGTGTGAATACAGCATCCGGTGTACCTGCGAACAATAATTACCGTCTTCACTGAATGCCCCTCTCGGGCTATCGATCCATGATCATACGTGACAAAAAAAATCGGGTTGATGATCTCAATAGCGACAAGCTACCCAATGTACAAAAGCTACACATTGGCAGTAATATAGTTTATGCTGTAGTCTTTTCTACGTGATCAAGCAGTAAAGAACACGTGACTACCTTTCAGCATTCCGGTCCATCCCTATCCTCTCCATTATCCTCCTTTCCCTCCTCATGCACGGCGAGTACTTGGCTCCCAGTCGAATGAGATCTGCCTGCAAAATACAAGTTGTTGAATAAAACGGATAGTTTACTGTAGTTTTCTAGTAATTGATTACTTGCTGTCCAATACAGGATAGGAAGAATCCAACAAAAAATTACTACAAAAACATGCTAATATATACCAGCAGAACTTGACATCCCTTTTCCCAACCACATCAAAATAAAATGTTAAAGGGACATGGAAGCCAAAAAGATTGGCTTTCATATGAAAGTTTATTGCCTAAATAATATAAAGACCAAAACCAGAGTGCACAAAAATGCTTACTTCGCGAGATATCCTAAAAATCGTTTCCCAGCCAAGGCGCAGTCTTACTGCGTTTAGCGCATAGTAACGAGGCAAATGCCATCGTGGTATTCCCGGAACAAATAAATATTTCTCGCTCCAGAAATTTTTTAAAAATATTTTTCAAATGCTATTATCGAATCATCATCTTAAATCATCGTCTTAGAATCGTATTTGACAAGTATTGCCATATTTGGTTTCAGAAATTTTATCGCTCCCATGTCCCTTTAAAAAAAACGTACAAATCTCGGCCCCGCAAAGGGGTTTCCCTTCTCGAAGACGCCGACTGTCACCACCGTCTCGTCGAGGGATCGAACCTAAAAGTGAGCCAATCGTTTACTCTCTCCGCCGTCACATTTCTGTCCAATAGCGTTAATACACCGATAGACGATAATTGGTGAGAGAAAAAAAACGATCCACCTTCTTTCCCGAGGGTTTCCCTTCCCCAGTAACCAACCTCGCCCTCCTTGCGACTTCTCGACAGTGACATCGGTGCTATTCCGTAGAGGGCAATCGACAGCAGGAGTATCATGAACTGCACCGAGGTAACCCAGTACGTGAAGAAGGGCCTGAAAAAAGATGGATCATAACTAACACCGCACGTAAGCCACTTATTAGGTGCAGTTTGGTGACAGATCAAACTATTGTATGAAAACCTTAAATTGTCATAGCTGCCAAAATAGGTGGGTACGGTTGTAGGTACCGTGGTTGGGTGAACTACTGCAAAAAATTTTTTATGTATTGGTTAGCTCACTGCAAAATAATATTTCATCGAAATTGTGCGATATCTATGTACGGGAGGACCACTGCAGTAAGTTACCGGCAGACACTGTCCACGTAGGGCCACGTAAACCCTACTCGATCATCACATGACCACACATAGGCGGCTTTACCGTCCATTATTCCAAAACGGAGTCTACCAATGTATAAAGTTATGCTTATGTTAACCAATAATTTCCCACCAATAAGTTCGTAATGCGGCTCCTACCAAGCTATGCATCTGACAAAATGATGGGCCTACCACCCGACTGTCGAGTCCGGGCCCATGTATGCACATGCCCGATAGACCACCCACCTCTTATCCCCGGTCTTCCTGCTCAGTCTCCTCACAAACTCGCTATTCGCCAGTTCGTCCACCGTCCTCATCTTCCGCTTGAAGCAGCGGCCGATAAAGCCTTAAAGGAAACCATCTAATTCGGAATACGGCATCTTAGATCTTTCAGCGAAACATTTATAGCAAGCATTACAGTCTTGAAGAAGATATTCGCCATGCTATGAGAGTAGAAGCATGCTTCAAAGCATACATGGACCCGACGGTCGGGTGGAAGGCCCCTCATTTTGCCAAAACTTGGTAGGCGCCTTATTATTATTTTTTTCCTGATGCTTCATTGGTAGCCTAACAAAAAAACCTCAAGGTATTCAGTGGAAGGCTCTAGTTCAAAAGGATGGACGGTAAGGCTGCCCAGGTATGCTTCAAAGTAAAGCCCCGTCCATACCCTCTCCTCCCCTCCTCGCTTGGAACTGTTCCCTCTGCATCGCCTGTATCCCACGCGACACGTCGTTGAACCACGGTAGCTGTCGCCGCTCATCCGCCACCTCAAAGGGCACTTTTTGCTATAATACTTTAAGAAAGGAAAACCATTAACAACGGAATTAGAAAGCATCCGAAGATTGAAAAAGAACAGAAAAATAAATAGAAAATGCGCCTTTTCTCGTAATTTCGCCCCACTGTTACCGAGGACGTATCCTCTATCGTTCATTACATACCATAAGATTACTAAGATTACTGTAGGGAATGCTTACCCTCGCAGTGGACGGCCTCTCAGGCTGCAGGTCCACCTCACTGGGCGTCACCCTCCCTCCCAGCGAGACCGGGCCGGGATGTCGGACGAGTCTGGCCGAGCCGAGGTCTGCAAGGGAACACATAGAGGATTACGGTAGCCAACGGAATCGAGTATTGACGCCACACGCAAATGTCTCACTATTACGCCGTAGCCATCTGATTCTGATTGTAACTAGAGCAGTGGAAATACTGTATTTGATTATATTCTTCGGGGTAATACCCCTCCCGACCGCAAACCGTCGTTTACTATAAAATGAGCCATACCGCACCGCAAAATTACCCCCACCGTTGTTCTAAATTCTCGATTTACATGCCCACCCTACCGCCGCTAGAAATTTACCCCTACCGCAAAATAAATTTCAAATACGAGTATTTATCCCCTAAACTAGAGCATTCCATTCGGGTTTTTTCAATGTATATGTTTCACATACCATTCATAACCGCGACGCGTCTCGTCACCAAAAACAGCGAAACACATACTGGTTAAAAAGACTCGAATGGAATGCTCTCATTGTAACCACAATCAGCAATTAAAGTAGTCCGTTATTTCTCTCCTCATCCACCCCCAACTAACCGATATGGCCCCGTGCCGGTTGTGGTTGCATCACAGTCTGGTCGAGAGCATTCAGGGTGGGCTGGGCGGGGCGAGGAGGAGGAGAGACGACGTTGACGTCGAAGAACACCTCGTCCGTCAGAATGTCCGGGATCGACGACTGCAATGGCAGCTTAAGGGATAACTTAATGATAACTGAAATTTGCATAATAATTGCAGCCATAAAGGGATAGGAGAGAAGACGCACACAACTCCTTCAGACAGAATCAATTACATATTTATTTACATTTTTGCAGACTCCCTTACAATTAGATAGCTTGGGAAAATTAAAAAGCAACCTAACGAGTGTTTTACACTGTAGTTCTTTGGGGCAGGCACCCTTTTTTACTTTGGATCTAATCGCTACACAAGCGCAGTCTACAGGAACCTCTAATACGGGCAAACTTTTCCTACAGTATCATTGTCCAATTGTTCGTCTTTCCATCATTTTCGTCTCTCCGGTTTTCCAGTTCCAGTTTTACACGTTTATCTGGAACGTATAAAACTGGAACCCGTTTATCAGTGGATTTGGGCCCAAAGGAGGGGACTTTATATAGAAGTCGCATCTCCACGTTGGAGTATTCGAGGTACGAGGACACGACAGAGGAAAGGGGCCGGGTCTTACAAGCAGAGGAGCTTCCGATTGCATACCCCATAGGTCATTCCTCCTCCTCCTCTCCGGGTATTATCGATCGGATATTCCAGGGCCGTAAAATAGCTACTGACCGAGGATCGGGCACTCGCCGACTGGTCGTCCCTCTCACGTCTCTCGAGAGGAACGAAGGCCATTGGGGGCTCAGAAGGGGGAGGAGGACGGTGACAGAGGGTGAGAAGGGAGGAGAGCAGGGAGGGGAGAAGGAAGAGGGAAGTGCAGAGACGGGAGAAGAAGCCTCGTAGACAACCGCATACATCCCGAGAGGGTGGGGTATGGAAATTGAAGAAAATAAGATCTAATCATCGAGATGTTATGCTATACTTTTATTGTGTGCCCTTTGCATACAAGCGTATACCCGCATAGTCAACGAGATAATCTAAAACATTGTGCACAGGTAGTGCTACGCTCTACAATAATAGCGTGGGAAGCGCGCGCCCCGCACATCAAGAGCGCCTGTATCATAATATTTCAAAGTATGACGAAATGGAGGGCGATAGCGGACAGCAGGCAGTGGACGGTGATGACAAAGCGGCGCTGATAAGCACCTCCACTTTCTCCCTCTTTGCCGTGAAGTACCCCTAGTTCACCGCTTCCAGAACTCCTTCCAAAACATCCATCTCAAACTCTTCATTTAACTTTCCTCGTAGAGCCCAATATTAGTACAAAAACTACTCTTTAAGGATAAGTAAAAGAGATGAACGGTTACTATGCTTGAAGTATTCGAAGTCACTTACCAAGTCGTTCATGGGCAGAATGGTCGGTCGACTGATCGCCACTTGTGGAGAGGGCGCGGCCGTTCCCTAGAACAGCGCTTTATTTCATCATCTCAATATCTTCTCAACCTCTAGAGCCCATAACAACCCCCTGCACTTACTAGTCACTGCATTACCTTCATGCGGAAATAGAGCGTAAATGGAGAAATGGAGATGGGAGCGTAATATTCAAATAGGAGAGAATGGACCGCGGCCAAGCTGTGACTTGCATCTGTCCCCTTTCATTATCTCCTATCGGTCAAACGTGTCATATAGCCAGATGCGCTAGGTAAACATTGTCTGAATTTCATGATTCCGTTATCAGTGGCTACTTAACAGTGAAAACTCATTGCGGCAATGCTCGCTTTTGCTAGTCTGAATGCGTTCACTTCCCATCACAGCCTTCTCTTTCATACTTGAGTACCTCATATATTGCCAGTACCTCATATCTAGGACTTTCAATCAGTAAAACATCTAAACCCGCTCCATCCCACTGATTATCATGTTGTCGAATTTGTGAATTATACGGTCGCCTCCTGTGTTCTCACCTCCTGCACGGGGAACTTGGTGATAATCCTGGACGGTAGAGTGTGCTTCTCACTGAGCTTCACTGGCTGTCGCTCTCCCTCCTCCTCTTCCCTCTTCTCTCTCCTCTCCCCTTCCTCCTCTCCCTCATCTCTCGACTCAACGAACACCTCACTCTCCTCTTGCTCCTCCTTTAGTTGTTCGAGCTGCAAAATAGCTTATGAAAAAAAGAATTTATATCATTCCTAGGCGCGTCAACATTCAAAGGAATAACCCATCGAGTCTACACATTTCGGACTGCAATCTGCATAAAATGAAGTATTTCAAGCTTTCAAGTCTTTCTGCAATCCAAATAACCCCTACCAAAGGCTCCTTCTTGACGGTCTTCCTCTCCTTGTCAGCCCTTTGCAGGGGCGACGAGGGAACTACGGGAGTGCCTGAGGGGAGGAACGAAGCTGCAAGTAAGCGCTATTTAGTCTTGAACAACCATTATAATATAATATAAGAGCAAAAAAATAGTGAATCATACAAAAAGTCCCCTTGAACTATAATTAGACCAACGAGAAACCATGACCCGAACCGGCTTTTAGGCTGCGTTTCGCCAAAAGGCGTTGTCGTGCTATTTAGATAGGCTCCCCCCGTATCCCCCCCAACTCACTCGTCGCCACCATCTGTCCGGTATGCGGTCCGGGAGTGAAGGATCCCGTGAGGGGCGAGTCCTCCACGAACGACAACTGCGAGCCGTAGTGACTACGACGAGAACGGGAATTGGAGGGGAAGGAAGAGGTGGGGGTGAGACGGCCTCTGAGAGAGAGAGAGAGTACAGTACAGACATGAGAGGTACAATACCACGTCGGAAACGGCATAGCATGTACGAGATCATAAAAGATCGACCGTACTATCGAAAAATGCCCCCGGCCTATCACAAATAATTCGGGTCGGTGCACGTAGAAAGTAGCGCGCTCGCTATGTTATGCATCCAGTCCAAACGTTATCACCGACCAAGCGCAACACGCAATAATAAAAGTGCAGCCACATTCGCACATTGGCGTCGAGTTGTTAGCCTATTTTTTTTAAATGTAAGCCTGACTGGCTCAAATTCGCAAAATATTTTCCGTTGACAGACTCGAAAACTTGAGATTTTGTCCGGTAAACTTGTTTGTACCGCAGTCGTACCGCATATATGTCATATATTCATGCATTTTCTTCTCATTAAAATAAAACTTGACCTTACCTCGTAATGAGAGAAGTGCACGTGTCTCTGAGGATCTTGATGGCTGATTCCTGAGGAGGTGGAGCCGTGATGGAGGAGGACCGACCTCGAGAGGACTCCTCCTGCACAACGTTCGGGCTTTTTAGACAACGATTCCATTGGAGATGCCATGCGTAGGTCAGTAAGATGACTTCAAAGAATGCTATAAGAAATCATGAACATCAATCAAAAATTGGGGAAGGAAGAAAGGGAATAAAATGTAAGTAGACCACTAGCCGAGAAGGAAAGATAGCCATCTAAATATACACGCATAACGAACCTGCACCGCAACAGGAGTCGCGATGAACTGCGATATGTCATGCTGGACAGCCGTGCCGGGGGTCATCGGCATCTGTTCCGTACTGCCTGAAGGGGGACTACGGAGTGATAGGAACATTTATGAGTCAGATTATACTTTTAAGTATTTTAAGTATATTAAAATTCTTAAGATAACAATTCGCAAAAGCGGTTAACCGTAATCCATTCAAATCAGGAAAAAAATACAGTAATTAATGACCGCTACCGCAAAAACAAATTCAAGTATGAGCATTTATCCCCTGATTCAAATGCTTGAGACAAATGCTTGAGTTGCTATGTATGCATTGAGAAATATGACAAATTCGCATCTTAAAATGAGTGTACAGTGCTAAAAGCGATCCCCATTTCCCTTTCACTCTTCCCCGAACTCCGCCCCTATAATCTCTCCTACTTTGTTCCCTACTTCCCGCAAGCGCTGTTTCATCATCTTGCGCAATCTCATTACTTGTGCAAATTGCGGGAAAGCAAATGAACACATTGAGACCTTACAGATAACAAACACTATTTATGAGCGGAATAGCAAAACTTCCCCTGCAACTTGTTAGCTCAGTTCACACAAGAATAGGACTGAATAGAAAAGAAGTAAGGAAACATAGCATACCACATTTCTTCACGTAATCCTTGTTCAACTTGTACCGCCGGTTGAAGTATTGAAGCCTTAAAATATAATTCCTCTACATTAATTCGTTATCATAACACAATAAAACCACTCATCATTCCAAAGACCAACCGTTTGATCATTCAATTGATCAACTCCCCCTTACTCTACATAACTTTCTCGGGTGCTACTGCCTCTCACTGAGATTTTCTTCTAACAAAATCCATTTGATATTGCTATTCTATCATAACAAAAAGCCGACCTCCGATTGTTGAAGTCGTCGACCTCGCTGGACTCCGCCTGAGGGTCGACCACTCCCACAAACTGCGCTACCTCGCCGATCGCCTCGCGGATACTGAGTTCCCATCATTCCGCTCCATAGATCAGAAACGAGGGAGTATACAAATTTAAGAAACAAAACATAGACAGTCACACTTGGGGATTATTCGAGCCGATATTCTCATAATCATTATTAGCAGTCTGTTGAAAAAAAAGCTTGCAATACACAATAATCGCCTTCCGATCACAGCGGCAAATGAATCATCTACTGTCGCCACTCCCTCCCATTGATAAGTCAGCAAAGGCCAAGCAAGGAGCACGCGTGAATCACGACCATTCCACCACATGTTTTGCATATTCTCCACCTATCGTTCTGTTTACTTCCCCGTTTTGTTTGTCCACTGCATAAGCGATCAGTTGATCTCGCTAGCTCGTAGAGATTCATGAACCCGAAATATTTCCAACGGAAACTGCTTCTCAGATGCGTACCAACTCGTCTTGCATACCCTTAACCCTCCCCCCCTTCATTTCTATTCTCGGGGATCAGGATGCTTTCTTAATCCTCCACCACACCTGTTTCCTCTCGTGAACTCCTGCCGGGATGGACTGACGGACCGGCCGAGATCCGTGTTCTGAAATCATCTTCATGCATGAGCTTCTCACACATCTTTGCAGACTTATTTAATGAGAGAAAATGAGAAGCAGACATACTTACAAGCGCTTTACACCATACGCGGTCACAATTACCGTCCATTATTTCAATTTGAGGCCTACCAGTGTAAAAATGGAGGCTTTTTTTTTGTTTAACCTACCAATAAAGATTCTTTTAAAATCTAGTACCTACCAAGTTGAGTTTATTACCAAATGAGTCTACCACCTACGCCCGACTGTCGGATCCGCGCTCATGTATGCTTTACACTATGATTCTCGGGTACAGGCACCCTCCATTTATGCTCTTCTTTCATAAACGCGCAAGGTTCCTTGCGTAGTTGGTGAATATAAGAATAAGGAATTTTTCTTTTCATTGTTCTGAGCACTTCATTCCTCTCTTTTCTTTCGATGGCCATGCTTGGGGGGTTAGCAAATCGTAGGCTCGTTCAGCAATAATTGATCGTGGGCAGAACCATCAAAAAGTCAAGAACGAAAAGCTCCAATCGGGATGTGAACTATGACCATAGGTGGTTCTTAAGTAATTGTGATAATGCAATTTTTAAAAAAAGAGAAGATGCGGTAAAAGGGGGCAGCTCACGGGATCCCGTATGGGTGTAGTGGGCAGTCGGGGAGCGGGTTGGGACAGACTCTTCTGTAGTCTCCGCGCCGCACGTGATGTCGACGGTTGGTCTTGCATCTGTAATTATTATACTTAATAATAATAATAATAATAATAATAATAATAATAATAATCCTACATAAATGCTCCTTGAACAATATAAAGTCTCAGAGCACGACGTTATGCCAGTCCGCGTTCCAAAATTGCGAATGCCTCTGCGTCTCTCCAATTTCCATGCTTTCTCGTCTCCACTTTTTTGCATACGAATCTATCAGTAGGTCGTTGTGTCAGAGCTCTTAGTGCCTTGTAGTGTTAACTCACAATTCGAAGGTGCTCAAGAAATGCACACTAGGCAACACTTTTTCCGTTATAGGCGAAGTGGGAAAAGACCCTAATTGTAGGTTACTGCATAGCATTCGTCAACCCTCAAACCCCATTCTCAAGCTACGAACCTCGATGTCGCTACTCCGGCCCGTTCCATCCACACTTCTCATGCTCCTGCGCATTTTAGCTTGCGAGTCGTCTTCTCTCCCCTCACTCCATTCGATTATTGAACGGTTCCTGATATACATAAACATAAACCAAATTGAACAAAAGCTGAATAAAATCACAAATTTTACAAAATTTTCAAGAAACTCAAAAACTGGTGCACTACACGCAAGACCAGACGCTTTATACCACTCAATGTAGAGTCTCTTGCCCGGTCGTCTTTCCGGCTACCGTATCCCATAGTTTTTTCTACAGTATTTTATGCTTTTTGTTGTAGTTTAATAATTGCTTCCAAAGCCCGGTTACATTCATAAGAGTTTATTCATCGGATAAATCGTATTATCTTATCATCCTCGAGAAGGATTCATCTTCTTCTACTTCTCGAATCCGAAGGCTCGTTGTAGTCTCGAGCCGCGACCTTTGTGAGAGACATTCTTCTGAAATATTTATCACGGAATTTAACCCATATTTTCGGTTCTTTGAACTTTATTGCATTTCCTTACATAAGTAATAATAATAATATTTATCCACGCTTACAGGAAAAGAAAGTGAAGAGAACACATAGAAATACCGTGAAATACTTGAGTGAAACAATAGTCTTGAGTGTACCCTGTTAGTTTGATGCAGCAGGACTCCCTATTCCGATATCTCACCTCAAGTTCCTTCACCACACTCGAGATGGATGGTCGCTTATCCGGATCGTGCGCCCAACAGTTCTCGCAGATCTCAAGAAATAACACTCTTTGTTGCTCTCTTCGATGAGCTAGCATAAAACAAGAAGATAAATTGAAGACGAAATCTGTTACTTCTTCCTGAGATATTGTGCTAACGCGTGACCTTATCTCCCTACTAATTAGCTCACGAATACCTTCCAGAGATAGGTCGGGAACTTATTGGAGACACACGGAAGGCGGAGTGGCTTCTCAACGCTAGCCACTCGAGCGACGACCTAAAATATAATGATATTTATAGATTGTTTTCAGATTCTGCGTTGAATCACGTTATGAGAGTCTCTGTGGATCAGTGCTTCATCTATCGTTCGTCTAGATGCAAAGAACAGACACAAAAGCATACCTCTCGAACGTCACTTATCTCCTCGTATGGAGTTTTGCCATTGTGGAAGATCTGAAGACTCCAAATCAACCTGATAAATACCATAGATTTGCTTTCCCCATAGCTGAGAAGAATAATAATGATAGCGGTCTTACTTCCCACATGATGATGCCAAACGAGAAGATATCCGAGTGCTGGGAGAAGAGGTTCTTGCAGATCACCTCAGGCGCAACGTGACGGGGGGAAATCTCAAAGGTCTTGTGGATCCTCACATTCAAATTTCTGTTCCAGTTTCAGTTTTACACCTTTATCTCGACTATCAGTGGATTTGGTCGATTTGGATTTGGTGTTCCGCGCATTCTTGATAGGACTTGCGCTGTTTGGCAAAAGTGCACAGCCAAAAGCGCAAATAACCAACGGAAGACGGAATCATTGTCGCCGTAAAATTTGAATGCGAGGATCGACAATAGAAGAAGATATGCAGAAATTAAAAAAAGGCTCCGGGATCAATCTCAATCCATGTGTGGTCCATTGCATTCACTTGACAGTTTCCATGCTTCCCCTTGTCCCTCTACCATGGTGCCATGGATTGCAATCAGATCAGTCAATGGTAACTAACGTATCCCAGCTTCTCCTTGATCTTGATGCCCACGGCGGCTTGGAAGAACTCTCCGATCTTCACACGTCCCTCAACATTTCCATCTTTCCTCGATTCAGCAGAGCTTATCTATTTGTTGTCAAAGCTTTCCTTCGTTGCCATTACGTAAGCTAAAGATAACGATGTGCTTCCTTACGACAGAATGCTTACGTCTTATGTGTTATCTATGGGCTCTACTTATCTCTCCCTCCCTTTAACTTGGACGGTTCAAAAGGTCTCTCACGTGCCCGTCCACGTAACAGTTGTCAGCTGCCAACAGCCGGTGAATAATCTACAATAAGCAGCCTTTGTACTTACACTACTCTGTTAATCACAATGCGTATGAGAAGCATAGCCATTGTGATTGCCATCGCAGTGAAAGCATAATAAATATTTTACTTCAACAAGTCCGTTGTCTAGCAAAATATATCAATACCTTCTTCCTGAAACTAGACGATTCGTAAACGAACTCCTATCCGTACAACGGATCTTCGAAGTCTAGACTAGTCTAGATCATTTCCCTCTCCTCGTACCATGTTATCCGCAAGATACTTCAGTCCCGTGGCCAAATCCATGCAAAATTCCTCTCTTTTCGCTAGATTCGGTGGATGGGGCTTGCGAACGACGTTGCCCAGCGTCCCTTGCTCGCAGTATTCCATCACGACGTACGCCTGTGAACAATGATAATAACAATGACAACGACAATGACAACGACACAGCTTTTTGCACATAAAGTCTTACAAGCGAAGCAGCACCAGCGCCAAGCGCAATGCATAAATATCTTCGTTTTCTAACTCTAATTCCTGTTGGAATAGTTTCCTACCGGGAATTCGTCGATCACGATCCCGTAGTACTCCACAATATGCGGATTCTTGAAGGTCCGAGCTAGAGCCGTGCTCTGAACGTAAAGAGAGATTAATTGTTCACTAGCATTATATATAAATTTGTTATCGCTTATTACAGCTCCATCATTTTTGAACACTGCAGCACGCCCTATCTACTTATGATCCCTTTCTGTTGTAAGTATACCGTACCCTGTACAGTTCCTCTAGCTGTCCCTGCTGAAATCCGAGTGTATTGTGGTCCTGTAACGACAGTCCTACGGTAATGATAAAACAACATTTTGTAATTTACTGAATTGAACACGTGCAGGGAACTCGATAAGTGCATTGAATGTATAGATTTCATACTATGGAGTGTATTCGTTTGTTGAGGGTACGCGAGTACACTGAATAGTCATAATGGAAACCCACACTAACGGCCACCTTCCGTCTCGTGAAGAAACCCATGCGAATGCGACCGAAGAGCTGGCTGCTGCCGGGAATGCGACTGCCGCTCCTGAACAAGAAATATTGAGATGCAAGGGGCATCAAAGCTCTGTGTATGCCTTTTGGAACATATTACATTTTACAAAGACGGGTCAGAATACTTTGGCGAGATAATTACAGTTATCTCTCCTCACATCTCAATCTGCGCATGGTTGATGAAGATGGAGCTCCGCTTGACGGGGTGCAGAATGAGCGTTTCCTCGTCATCGATCGCTACTCGATTACGGTAGTAGTACTCGATGAGACCTGTGCGATAAAACTTCATCCGGACCATCAAGTGTATCTTCCGAGACTTCGACTGGTTCTCTGTAGAAGTTGAGAACTGATCAAATCGTAGCCTTACCAGCGGGCGTGTCGAAGCACAAATCCTTGATGAAGCAGACGTTTCTCGCCCTTCCGAAGCGCATGGGAACCATGACCGGCCCGGTGGCGCTCATTGCACAGATCACGAATTCCTCCTGCGGTGAGCGGCAAGTTTCCACCAACGCACTATTTAGATGCAATTGTCTGGTGTTTTGTAGTTTTTTAGATAACGTTATTAGATTTCAGCAAACCGCGCAAATAATTTCAGATAATTGTCCCGGATACTGTAGGATAGAGGAAGAATGAGTCATTCTTCCTCTCTGTTCCCCTCGCGTGCTGTTCGCTCCCTCGTCTCTCAACCAAGAGTCATTCCACGCAATTTCAACCAAGGATCAGAAAGAAGAATCCTCCCCTCTGAAGACTTGGCGTACGAGGGGAGTACGCGCCAAATGAGGATCAAGAAGCAACTCAAGATTCATCGTCACCTCGGACTGAGTGAGTTTTTGAAGAAGATTTGAAGTATCTGACCGCTCCTATCTATATCAAAGACCCCTCCTTTGGACCCAAATCCACTGATAGTCCAGATAAAGGTGTAAAACTGGAAAACTGGAACTGTAGGATAGGAGGGTAACATTCGATAACATTCATTCAAGAGCCGTACCCTAGCACTGTCTAGCCGGAAGGGGGGTGCAGGCCCATTAGTGCTCTAACATAAGCCCACCTCAGCATCCAGATCCATGTCCTCCTTCTCCTCTCGAGGCACGATTCTCACGAGAAAGTCGCCAGTGTTCTTGAGCGCTCGCAGCATCTGAAAGGTATCCATGCTTTAGATTCATTCTCAGCTACAATCCCTAGCACATGCTACCACCGCACAATTCCCCTAGAGGACTAAGGAATTTTCGGCAATTATCAGTATAAATAACTATTCGTCTGATCTGTCTCCGTCTTGGTAGATCTTCTCACTTCTGGAAACGTCGCATAGAAGTGGAAGTAGTCCTCGCATTTAATCGGCATCACCGATCCGACCTGGAAAGGGCCCTTGAATAATGCTCCATTTATTAGCATCCGCAATATCCCACCTCAGACTTCGAAACCTTCTGCAGTACCGGAAGTTTCTCTTTCTGCAACAAAAAGCTTAATTTACCGTCTTTTTTGTCAGCAATGCATAAGTTTTACCGTACTCTACTGTGCGGTCTCTAATTATCATGGATAAAACAGAACTTATTGTAAGTATTCTATACAGTAACCCGACCGTAACCCTTACAATAATCGGCTTCGGCTCCTTGTCCAGTTGCTCCATCAACTTCTGCAGTACAGTCTTGTTTAATGTCACGTCAACCGGTGGCTCTTCATTATTTTTGGACGTCATCCTCGATTGATCCTGCCACTCGCTAGGAGAACAAAGGGGACGAATGAGGGGGGATGGATCAAATCTATAGCAGGGGGCATTTTATTTTAGCAAATGTCTTCTTTGACACCTCTCAAGAACTTCTGTACGCTAGACTGTTTCCTGGCTGAGGCCACAGTCTACATCGTTAAAGGGCCCCTCCAGGCAATATCTACCATATGCATTTTTCTACATCATTGGATAGCCCTCAATGCCCTGAATCTCATCCTCTCTCCTTTTTAGCTGAAACTTCGCCGTTGCTGAGAAAAAGCTGTGCAAAGATTTCTCTCGCTGTCTGCGTCTCTTCATTCCTCTCTTGTCTCTCACAATCAATCAACCGCTCTTAA
>LS888694.1:105103-115452 GCA_900490955.1 Micoletzkya japonica | reverse complement strand
TCATTGGATAGCCCTCAATGCCCTGAATCTCATCCTCTCTCCTTTTTAGCTGAAACTTCGCCGTTGCTGAGAAAAAGCTGTGCAAAGATTTCTCTCGCTGTCTGCGTCTCTTCATTCCTCTCTTGTCTCTCACAATCAATCAACCGCTCTTAATTGGTTATCTCTTGGAATGAATGAGATGGGTGGAGGGACCCTTTAAATAGGAGCACTAGGAGATAGTTCTCAAAATGTACATTTCTTAATGAATTACTGTATTAGTGACGAACAAGATCTGTCTGCTACCGAATGAATCGTCTCATTTTCAGCCCAGAACTCTCTTATACTTTGGTCTTGTTACATATAGTAATCCTAACAATAAGTGGAAATGCGGCCCGCCTCGCTATGACAATGACCATTGTCGTTGGTGGTACTATTCTAATTTCCAAATGTCAACGTCCTCAAACTCATCTAGTTGTAAGATGCTAGTTGCAGGGGCTTCTCTCACTCCTTCGCTTCCCACTCCTCGTAATCCTCAACCAACTAAGCCCGTGTTCCCTGTTACATCTTGCTATCCATCGATCCATCAAAGATAATAAGAATGGCCGAAGTTTGTGCGTGGAACAGTAACGATGACTTAACAACTTTATCACAAGTAAAGAAAAAAAGAATATGTTGGGATGAGTGGAGGGGGAGGGGGAGTCGTCTCGGACCTGCCAGACAATGGTCGTGCCGCGGCATCTCCTCCGTTGCAGCTGCTTCCCCTGCAAGCACACGGTTGGTTACGAGGCTATTCATATCCGAGTATTGTCAGGCATTAGATCGCGATGCATTATTACCCTTTCCCACTGATCATTTCATCCCGCCTTATCGAAACGAGATTTACAAGTGTAGCAAGTAATGTTGAATGAAAGAGTCTACAATATTACAGATGGGGTTGGGGTGGGGGGAGGGTGGTCAAAGCCTTTCAGGGGCTCCTTCCCAGAACTCCGTGTGAGAGTGGAGCGGGTGCTTGAAAGAGAGCGACTGAGACTGACTGAGGGAGTTGAGTCTTGATTGCAGTTGCCATCGAGAGGGGCGATCGAGGCTTCAGGAGGAGGGGATATGAAGCGGGCTTTGCACAGCGATTGACCAGAAGGGGGAGGGGGGAAGCAGATACAAATTAAAGGAGGACCATTCAGTACCGTAGCCAGGCTAATTCAGACTAATTTGCATATGTAACGAGAGAGAGCGAAGGGCATAGAAGAGAAACTAATCGAATCCGTCAGGGTGCCGTCAGGAATTTGAATAGATTACGGTTCCGAAGGGATGTCCTTTAAATAGCGAATTGAGAAACTAAGCGGGAACTAGAAAGACGAGATTTGAATGAATGAATAGACGGAGAGGATACAATATGAGCTGGTAGTCTACGGAACCATCTAGCAGTGCGAAGGGCGAAAGAGTGATATCTAGTTGTCTGTCTTGTGAATGGAACGTGAATGGCAAAAGAGGTGTGTCTGTCTTTGGATGCAGCACGCATATGTGCTGGGCAACCCACAGGTGTGCGACCAGGTACGCGCCTGAAGAGAAACACTTGACACCCGCATCTGAGAGTGGTACACCGATATGCGCTAAGTAGTATAACGACTGGAAACCGCAAAGCAATCCCCCTATATTGCCTGGAAACAACTATAGCAAATATGGGTGGCGATTTCGTCATTCTCTTATTGTTAGCGAGAGAAGGAGAGCCATGGTTCCACTTAGATATACTATACGTTACAAGAACAAGGGCTGACAAGGAGCGAACTCCTAAACGGAAGGCTGACCTACAGGAAGAAAGAGAGTGAGAGGGTTTAGCAAATATAGCCAAATATAGCTGCTATACCCGGCTGTTTCCAGGCCGAGACCACTCTTTTAGATAATTACAGAGCAGGTCTTTGTACCCTCGGAACGAATTTTCATAAACACTGATATGCCCCCAGTTGATTTCGTGAACAATCGCTCAAGTATTGACCCCAATATCCTGCTTTACCCTTTGGAACTGTAGTCTGTGGATCTTGAGCCATGCATCGATCAGTTGAACTAGTCCACCTGCCTTGGTTCTACATAGCCAACTTCTGGACGCTAAACTGTATACCCCAACCTTCCCTTCAACGCATCTCCTTCCCATCCCTCTAGTCAAGTCGTCCCCTCTAATGCTCCAAAGTCCCTCCTGTTGTCTCTAGAGCAAGGCGACCGCTATCAACTTTATTCGCCAACAACAAGCCTTATCATGGATAAGACAGTAACGAGATAGCGATCCAAGGCATTACTCGGTGTATACAACGTGAGGTGGGTGTCTACTTATCGGCCCTGTAGATTGCATGGTTGCCGGTGGTGTTGACCTGGTGGTAGCCGGGAGGGCAGCCTCCACCCGAGGTGTTCTTGTAGATCGGGGCTGCAAGGAACGCACTTCGAGCACATTGAGCGAAAATTCCCCGACAAAATGCAAGTAGCGATATTGAATTTCAGTAGGCGAGGCGAAATCCTCCATTTTTTCGGTATAAGTAGATCAAAGCAAAGTCTTATAAGTAATTGCGTATGACAGAAAGGTCTCGTTTTGGAAGTTACCCTCAAAGGTTAAGATCAACTATAGTATCTTCATTTGGCGGCGATTGTGAATCATGATTGTGAACACGATGAAAATACGTTTCTGACTCCCAGCCCTCAATAAACTTAAAGAGATAATTACCTCCACCACTCGAGTTGACTTGGTGAAATCCCTGTGCCTGTCCTCCTCCCGAATGTCCCCCTCCGCCTCCTCCGCTCTTTCCTCCTCCTCCTCCTCCAGATCCTCCTCCCTTCGGCATGATTTCGGTTACGGTATGGGTTCTGCAAGGGGTACGGTAGAATGGGTGCATAGAAACCAAACGGGAAAAGAGGAAAACGATAGGTATTGTACTAGAACGAGGCAGGACCGCGGCTTAAATACGGACATTGGAGAGGGAGGAGCCAGAGGATAGATAAGGGAGAAATGGGAGAAATGAGGGGAGAAAGGGGTTGTTATCATCCCCCGATCACGGGGCTATTTTCATTCGGCCGTTGGCAGAGACGAGAGAGCCCAGAAGGCTAGAGATGCTCCAGTTCCAGTTTTACAACTTTTATCAGGACTAGTAGTGGATGGGGATCCAAGTGTCGACAATTCTTGTCTAGCAGAGATTTCATAGTCCACAAGTAAATAGTCTTTTTGTTGTGCTAGCTACTCGATAGTAATCTATCCTTCTTCCCTCCTTCGCCCCCCACATCTCTTATCAATCCTACCCGCTCGCCCGGAGGGGTGTACTCATTCTTTTCCCATCCCGCTTCACGGGATGTTTCTCTTCATGTTTGTTACTTGTATGTATTTGTATGTTCTATACTTGTTTGTTCAGCTAATAAACCGATACGAACGTTGATTTCTTGTGTATTCCTACTCAAACTGGTGCATCGGCACGGTTCGACCCCGGCCGTCGTCGTTGGTAGGTGGTGCGGGTTCGATCCCCGACCACTTGGAGGCTTCTCGGGTTCGATCCCCGGTCGCCACTCGGGATAAGCGTCGACTCGGTTGGAAGACACGGGTGCTCTTCATCGCTTCTGTCCAAACGCACACTGTCCTCCTGACGCCCGTCAGGCCCTTTCGTTTTCGCCGAGATAATCGATAGAGGCGCCGCCTCGAATTCTGTCCTGTGAGGCGCCGCCCCGGACCAGCTCCTAGAGGCGCCGCCTCGAATCCTGTCCTGGAGGTGTAGCCTCGGACCAGTGGAATTTTGTCTTGGAGGTTGGGCCTCGGACCAGTTGAGACATCCGTCTCATCGCGAAATCTGAACCACCGCCATCTCCTGGATATCCTGCCCACGGCTCGTCTCTGATCTTCGATCTCGCCGTGTGTACGTCTACTCCATTCCTTCCCCCTAACATGACAGTCCATCCTGTTAAATACACTGTCACGGGCAGCTTCGTCTATCCTTCCCCCTTCCCCTCCTACCCTTTCGCAATTCTGTACGTCAGCCGGTGGGGAGAGTGCGACCGGAAGTCGACAAGAGAGACAAGCTTATCAGACCATGCGATCTGAGGATAGAGGAAGAAGAGAAGGAATACTTCAAGACATGGAAACGATTGCGAAATGCTCGCTACTTCCTCCGTCCCTTCCCACCTTCGAAGGAGACATAACGGAGTACTCTTCCATTCGTACAACCATCCGCTATGCAATCGGCCCTCTACCCTTTGCACAAGCCCTGCAGTTCGGAACACTGAAGGCACAGCCCAAGGGAGAGGCTCTCGCAGTCGTGAGTGGACTGGAACTGATTGAAGAGGAATACTACAACCTTGCATGGGAAAGACTCGATGTCTATTATGCAAGGGATCCCGCTCGTGTAGCAGAGCTGCTACATATCAAGATCTATGACCTCTCGCCGGTGACGAGAGTGCACGTGAGCGAAGAGCTGAGGCTGATTCGAGAACTGCATACACTCATCACTCGGCTACACAAGTACGAACCAGATTGCACCATGCTGTCGGATACAGTACTACGGAAGCTACCACGGGATACAGTCAAGAAGGGAGTAGAGTACCGATGGAACAATCCAGCCGCTGGAACTCTTGCACTCCTCAGTTAGCTCGAGCAATCTCTTCTCAAAGAACGAGATTTGCAGAAGACTCTCGAAGCATTGGAGAATCTGAGAAGAGATGAAGAAGCTCCGCGTCGGAATGAAACTCAAGGCACATCCAGAGCAAATGAATCTGACAAACCTCCACAAGACTGGCCGAAGAAGAAGTGCACCTTCTGCAACAAGCACCCATCTGGCTTCGAAAAGGAATGTCGCACTTACGATACAGTCGCAGACCGAGTCTCTCGTTGTAAAAAACTCGGTCTATGTAAGAAGTGTCTCTCGCACACACATAGCACTCACTACTGTGTCGCTCGATGTGAGCACTGCAACGACCATCATCACATCGCTCTCTGCAAGCGATCGGAGACTGAGAGACTGTCGAAGTCTAAGAAGTGTCAATTACACATCTCACGTGCTTCTACTCGCTCCGAACAAGACGCTGAGGAAGAACCTCGCAACGGTAACTCTCTAACCGTTGCAACTCAGAGGCAGTTCCCTTTTGCTATCGAGTCTCTTCATCTCAGGAGTGTTCACGGAAAGAACGGGAAGAAGAACGAAGTACGTGAAAGTGGAACACAGTCTTCTGACAACAGTCAAAATGTTAAGCGAACGAGATGCCGAAAAACAACCCTGATTTCGGTAGGAACTCTCGCACGGAAAACACCGTATCCTAAGCATTTTGGCTCGTTTGCTTAACATTTAGAACACTGTGGGAAAGGCTATCAACATCGAAGAACCAAGTAATCTCATCTGGCCACGAGCGACTCCCGTTCGTCGTAAGATAATCGCTCGGACGACAACTACTCCACTCATTCCTACAATCAATCGGAAGAAGTCGCTCAATCCTCCCTCTGTTCCTGGAAAGAACCCGACCAAGAGAGCAACACACGACAAGATCCCCGATGGAGTCGAGAAGTTCAATACAGGAGTACTACTCTCAATGAGTGACACGAACACGGAGACGTACATTCCTCCCGTCCATAAGCCTGTGAGGAAGACTGCGAGCGCCGAGACCAGTGATCTCAGCTACGAAATCCAGCAAAAGGGATGGCTGCCGAAAGAAGGAAAGGTCCCACCGAACAAGAACCTTCAACCGAACACTCGCAATGCCTCTCCCGATGCTCAGGAATCACACGAATACTCGTCCAATGGCAAGAAGCCTGTCAACGGCCGATACACGAACCACAGGCCTGCTACAACGGACAGTTCGATCCCTCCTGATCCGAGTCATGCCTCTACTGGCAAGAGACATCGACTGCGGAAAGTCAGCAACAACGGAAGCAAGATCGACAAGGAAAGGAGGCACCTCGAGGATAACGACAAAGACGACTCGTCTACTGTACCACCGCTACTCGTCTGCTCGTGATGTATCGATAAGAGGATCCCCTGTCCCCTTTCTTCATTCGCTTCCTATCTATTGTTCCCCCGTAGTAATATGTTGTCTTGTTGTCGGGCCAGTGTCGACAATTCTTGTCTAGCAGAGATTTCATAGTCCACAAGTAAACAGTCTTTTTGTTGTGCTAGCTACTCGATAGTAATCTATCCTTCTTCCCTCCTTCGCCCCCATCTCTTATCAATCCCACCCGCCCGGAGAGGTGTACTCATTCTTTCCCCATCCCGCTTCACGGGATGTTTCTCTTTATGTTTGTTACTTGTATGTATTTGTATGTTCTATACTTGTATGTTCAGCTAATAAACCGATACGAACGTTGATTTCTTGTGTATTCCTACTCACCAAGGGAGGGGGCTTTGATATAGATGGGAGAGGTTAAAAACTTCGAATCTTCTTCAAAACTCACTCAGTCCGAGTTGCCGTTTAATCTTAAGTAGTCCTCTCGATCCTCGTTTGGAGCTACTCAAGATGAAGGCTAGAGATGGTTGTGCAATATTGCACAATCTAAGGATACGTGGCTTAGCGAACACTAGAGGAATAGTTATGCCAACGGGTTTTCCGCAATCGTGATAGCTTTCTCAATGTCGCAATCATGTACTGACAATGAGAGAGAAATTTGCGTAAATTAATTAACGTCCATCACAAAGGTGCGTTGTTAGTTTGCTTACGTCTGGTCTTCCCCTTCGTATTTTGGCTTGGTCTTGTTGACCACATCGTTGTAGTACTAGGTACTGGACCGTGGACAACAATAAGGGCAGAAGGAAGGGAACGGGGGGGGGGGAGATTAGAGAGGAACGCAGATTTTCCCCACATCTAATTTTGAGATCTTGTGATGACATCTTTATACTTCCCAGGGCACTGTATCTGCCTGGTTTCTTTCCAATCTACATCTGCGTAGCTTTGGGATATTGTGGTTACTGTACATCGAAGAAAACTTGGGTTTTTCGACGTCACGAGATCATTCGCGAACGGGATGGCTCTACATCGATAGTCGGGTGATGTTACACTGACCATCTTGCAGAAGAGTAGAACTGGCCAGTTCTCTCCTCTTATTTATCATTATCTCCCTCCCTTTCTTTCGTTTCTCTCTTGCAATTATCTTCGATAAATTTTCCCGAAGAATCTTTAGTCGCGATTAAATATTTTCAATTTCGTTCCCACCTCGAGTTCTATTTCCTTTCTTGACCTTCTGATGGTTTTGAAAAAGTCGGTCACTCTTTCAAAACCTCTTTTTTCCATGCTCTCTCATACGATATTCGAAATGATCTGCCGACGTATCAGTTTAGTATATAATAAAATAAAGCGTATTTCCGTTCCATCTGAAATTATCTTTTGAGTTAAATTCCTGGGAAGCATATGCTGCGGAGTCTGAAGAGCTGCAGAGCCATGCTAGATCTATGGAGATTGAATTCCGCGATGAAACCGCCACGATAAATACACTTCGAATCAGCATTGCTGCATCTCAATAGAAATCACCGTTCAAGTAAGTTTCAAATTCTAGGTTTGAAATCTCACCGTGAATGCAGTATTTTCATGAGCTGATTGCAATTCAGGCGAAGAAAAAATTCTGCGATGCATGGCCATAGATTGAAGATTGAATAAGTTCCAGATTTTACTACACTTCATTGTCCACTATAAGATTTGCAAATCTCAATTTATGCAAAGATCTATATTTGTATTTTATGTCAAGCTATATTTGCATATTTTTTTATCAGATGATTGCAATTCAGGCAAAGAATATCATAATTCAGAAATTCAATAATATAATTCAGTAATTCAGTAATATTATATAATTCAGGCATAGACCGACATAGATAAGCGAAATGAGTTTAAAAACATTATATATTTTTGTCGTTTACAACTAGCAACTTGTTTGCTACCCCAGGAAAAATTTTCTTATAATTAATGTGAACGTTCATTTATTCATATACCTTGTTTATTATTATTTAAAAGATTCAAAAATTTTCGGAAACTTAGCAGGTTTTTTGCGAAAAATGAAAAAAGCGAATAAACACTTTACGATAAAACGTTGACAACCGATGTGCACACTGACATACAAACGATGAGAGGTGGAATGACTTTACTTGATGAGATCTTCGACAATAAGTGGTATGTATCGAGATGGAGGAATCGATTGGAGTGATAAAATAAGGAGGAATGATTTCTGTAAGGTTAGAATGAACCAAAATAGGATAGCTTCTAATGAGGAACTGTAAGGGGGGATGTATTTATATTGGGAAGGTGGGTAGTACAAATATTTATTCTCAGCTATGACCATGGCGAAAATGAACAGGTATATACCAGGATACCAGAACAGGTATATCTAGTACGTTACATCTTCGGATCGGGAGGAATGATTTCTGTCAGGTTAGAATGAACCAATTTGCTTCTCGCTTCAGCAACAGACCGTTCCACGCACATCTCACACCTTGTGGCTACCGAGAAACGCATTCCGCCATGCATCAGTATGTAGGCAGCAGCCCCTGCATTTCAGGTTTTTTTATCTTGTCAAAATAAGTGGAATAGCAGGAGATCTATTTAGCAATTCTAACATCCCGTAGACTACAATGATTGTAAATGAAACATACCAAGAACGAGTATTACGAATTGCCACATCGAAACGTCCGCTCGACAATGATTCATTGTGAAAGGTGCGATTTTCGATGCTTGTTGCGCTGCCTTTATAGTATCATCTCAATCTATCTTCGGCGCAATCGGGATGACATTGCTGGTGCGTAAGTAAGATTTTTTTGTATGGGACTTTCAAGGTTCACTGTTCGGAGGTTCACTGTTTACTAAAATATAAAAATATATCAAAAAACAGGATCGCAGGATGAGTCAGAGGATGAAAAATGAAATGAGATTTAGAGCGACGAGATAATTGTGCACGGTGCTCCGCAGCGTCCTTGGGTATTACCACAAATAAAGATGTTTTAACGATTATCTTTAAATGCCAAGTTGATTTCAAAATTAAGCTTTGAGTGGAAGGTTCACTCAACGATTTCAACGAAGAGGCCCTAAATCAAGATGCGGCAGCATCGTCGTTCATGAACAGCGTTGAGCAGTTCATTTGTGCCGCAGGGGCAAATTTTCATACAAGCAGAAGTGCTGCCAGTCGATTTCGTGAACAATCTCTCAGGTATTGATTCCAATGTCTGGAACGTTGAAACTATAACAATAAGACTGTAGTCTGCGGATCTTTAGTCGTGCATCGATTAGTTCAACTTGTCGACCTGCTCAGGTTCTAGCCAGCCTGCACGCTAAACATATACCCCAACCTTCCCGTCAACCCATCTTATTCCCATCCCTCCTGTCGTGTCCCCGATCAAAGTTAATTAATTAATTAATTAATTTTTCTACGCATTTGCGTAATAGGTGAATCGGGGCACTACTCAATAACTAGCCCCTCGTAATGCTCAGAAGTCCCGTCCGTCGTGTTGTAAGGCGATCACTCTCTTTATTCACCAACAACAAACCTTATCAAAGATAAGACAGTAGCAGGATAGCGATCCAAGGTGTATACAACGGGAGGGGGGTCTACTTATCGGCCCGGAAGATAGCATGCTTCCCGGTGGTATTGACCTGGTGGTAGCCAGGAGGGCACCATCCACCCGATGTATTCTTGAAGAGTGGGGCTGCAAGGAGGGTCACCCGAACTACATAGGCTATGCAGGTGTAGTGAGCGAGTTCCTCCAGGAAATGCTCCTTTGTCCGAATATCAGTAGAGGCGGGGAAATTTGAGGAACATTTAGGGGATATATTCAACAACAGCAGGCAAGGAAAATTGTGTTCGGTGTAAGTGGATCAAAACAAAGTCGTATGAGAAATTTTTGGTGACAGAAATTCCTCGTTTTGGGGTTTATACTCAGTTCTCAAAATCTAAGATCAAATATGCATATGATTTTCCCTTAGATTGTGAATCATGACAACGAAAAGACTTTTCTGACTATCTACTATTCTTTCAATCAAGTAGAAGAGATGCTTACCACCCCTGGAGTTGACCTGGCGGAATGACTGTGCCTGTCCTCCTCCGAAGAAACGCCTTCCGGCATACATCAGTCCGTAGGTAGCTGCCCCTGAATTTCAGATTTGGGCTTGATCAATCAATCAATCAATTAATTTATTACAATCTCAAGGCGTGGGCCTGTTGGGTGCATTGGGATAAGAACATATCATCAATCAATCATTTATCCACACTTATAATATCACAGGGAAATGAGGCGATATAATTCACAAAGTTTAAACAATAAGTAGGTTGAGAGAGCTTAACCTGAAGCTCAATTATTATTAGTTGTTAAGTAATGAGTGATAAAATTGCGGAAGCCGAGAAGGGATGAATCAAACACACTATCCGGAAGGGAATTCCATGTGAG
>LS888694.1:77737-99277 GCA_900490955.1 Micoletzkya japonica | reverse complement strand
GTATGGGAACGGAGACCGAAGGGGGGGGGGGGGGCAGCCTACCCAGCCCCCCGTAGCAAAACCCGAGATTTGGATCAATCCCCGGATCGATCCTGGGATTTATCCCGACTTTTACATTGTAAACAATGGGGTTGATCGGCGGATTGATCCTGGGATAGATCGGGAGTTTGCTACCACGGCTGATGACTCTCCGGGACGGGCACCACTCCGGGGACCAGCAAGGGAGAAGCTAGATAGATCCATCTTAGATTAGATATACATAGCAAGACACGTCCTATTTCATTCTTGGCTAATAACGGTCTTCGATAACTGCATCTTATAGCTACTATAGCTGAATATATCCATGTAACTGGGTACTCGAAATGGGAGAAAGGGGGAGAAGAAGGAAGAGTATAGACAAGAGTGAACAACCGAATCGCATGGGAGGTATGGGACAACGATGCGAACTTGAAATTTGCGTAGAATACCATAATTACAGGGAGGGGAATCGCATCGCTGCTCGGAAGAGGTAAGGAGAGGGACTATCACGGACATACAACACACGGAAGTCGAGACGAGTATCGAGTATGGGACTTAATATAAGAGAGGAATAACAAGGCGCAAACCATTCGATGAACCTAACGACATAACAGACATAGCTTACGGAAGACCTTAACGAACTAGGGTCAGAGTCTTATTAGCAAAGGTGGACCTTAGCGAGTCTAGCTAAGGTTAGCCCTGTTTCTGGGCCTGACTGCCGTTCTGCTTCTGCTGTTGTTGCTGGGCGAGGGTCAGCTTCTCGTCCACCTCCGGCATGGGAATATCGTTCGTCGTCTCGAGGGCACTCTGTACAAGGGGGAATACTAATACGAATTTCAAATAATCGATGTCCTCCTCATTCCGTAGCGAAAAATAATGCTTTCAAACGAAGCATCATAATTACAGCATAGGCTAATAGCTGTAACGATATACGAATGAAAACCTCTGTTTCGCATCTAATTCATGCAGTCGTTTTAAGGTACTTAATCACAGGGAAGAAGTCGATCCCTTTAATCCCTTCTCCCCCACTCACATGTACAGTAATCGGCTGCGTCATCTCTCCCTCTCCCATCGCCGCACTCAACGCCTCCGCCCTGTCCTCCTTCTTCAGAACCTCGATCATCGATGCCAACTGGGCGGGGGAGATGGAGACCTCCGAGTGCTTCTCGAGGATACCGATCACCTGAGGACATAGATCAAATAGTGAAGTCGCTGAATTCGAAAGCACCTCGATTCTTTAATGGACAGCGAAAGTGCCTTGATTCACAGTAAAAAGCTCAGAAAAGTTTCGAGGTTACAGTTGCCGTGGTTGGGTAGCTTACTGCATGCACAAGATTTCAAAAGCTAACAGCTATTAGTTTTAGAAAACTTGTGTAATAGTTATCCCGCGGATAAATTATTATTATTGTTGTTAAACAGCGCTCAGTCGTCCTAGAAATCCCCCCTTACCTCCAGAACTACATCCGAGTCGATGATTCCGTCCGTGTCCTCGTCCATCGCCTTGATCAACGCCTCCAGCTTGCTCGACTCCGCCTTCAAAAATATTATATAATACTTATTCTAACAAGTAAGACTAATATATTTTCATTAGAACAGTCTTCGGGATAACCAGTAGTACACTTTTTTTTATTCAACGAGTTTTTTTGCCATGAAAAATTATGGCGAAAACTAAGCAAAGAAATCCCGCTCACCTCTGCATACTCCTTCTTCACCTTCTTCAGTCGATCGATCACATCGGCCACGCGAACTTGCTTGTCCCTGCAAAGACCATCCCTTTACTCTGGATCTCACATTTCTCCCCCGATTGTGAGACAACAACCGTCCGTGAAATAGTGCAAAATGGGTAATACCGAACACCCTCTCACGTTTCCCTATGATGCTTAAAGGACCGAATACTAGACGGGTTTTGCGGTAAGGATATACCGCCGGATAATGAATGATAGATGAGGAATGTGTCTAGCCAGCTCCTCTCACTTCTTGAGTGAGACAGCTCCCTCAACGGCGGGGTCAGCGATGGTCTCATCGATGAGCTGCTTCTTCTCCTCCAATTTCGTCACCAACGAGTCCACGTTCTGGATCATCGACTCGACCTTCGACCTGCAATCAAGGGATAGATCAAATACCCTTGAGTTGTCTGCAATAAACACCGAACAGATGACTCCTTACTCCGGCTGACAATTCTGCATTTAAGTAATGATCAAACAAAGCCACAGGCAATACCTCAGCCTCTTCGCGACCTTAGACTCAGCAAACGTCGCGTCGAGTGCGTTCACTTCGTTCAGATCCTGCAAACCACAAATTACCATAATTCAAAGAAAAATCCATTTACTATAGACATAGAGAATCCACTCTTCGATTATTTTTCCCCTACCGTAATATAATATAGTACCTCAGTGTGCTCCGAGACCTTCTCCTTCAACTCCGTAATCGTGTGCTTCGCCTCGTCCAGGGGACCACCTGGAAAACAAGGAAATCAATTTACGAAAACTATGAAACAGCCAACCCACATAATTCTTGTTTCATTAACGCCATAAGAGGCCAGGTTTTCGCATGCACTGCTAATACGTCTGACTGAGGCGTTTTGAAAATCAGTGATTATGAACAACAACAATGGTGGCCACTTTTTTTAATTTTGGAACCTACTGCCAGAACATTCAAAGGTATTCTTCCGATATTTGATATCAATTAGCATGGAGCCTATGCAGTTGTGGGTGTCCAATGGGATTGGTAGTAAGAGAGTCTTTATCGCATTGTGAAATCCAAAGCGCATGTAAGGATAGGAACACAAGAAATTTGTTTTCCCTTGGTGCATGGTATGCTTATGCGCTAGTTCATTCTTAATCTCCGGGCTAGTCACCTATATCCTTCAACCTCAAACCCCATTACGCGTACCGCGTAGATAAATTAAATTAAATTAAATGTCAAGACTTTATTCTAATTATTTAAGGTAGTCTGCATGCAGCCCAAGCATGAAAGAATCTAGAGCACGCGAATCCGAACGATATCATAGGTGGGCAGATTTGCCAACAATTATTTCAGTTTGGGGCCTACCAGTGCATAAGTTGAGATTTCGAATAGCCTATCAGTGAGGTTTCTGGCCTAAAGTTGTGCCTACCAAACTAAGGTTTTGGCCAAATCAAGGGCCTCCCACCCGACCGTCGGATTTTTCCCCATGTATGAACGATATAATCCAATTTGAACAATATTCCAGGCTTACGTTTTACGTTAAGAGTGTGAAATAGGGGTAACCCTCGAAATTCATGAATTCGCGTGCTCTAGACGATTCCCTCCATGTATGCCATTCCTCCCACCCTACACTCCCCCCCCACTCACCCAACAGCAGGTCTTCGATAGTGGACAGGTCCTTCTTCTCCAGTGCAATCTCCTTCTTCGCCTCCTCTTCCTTCTCCTTCTCCTTCTTCACTTCCTTCGCCACCGCAACCGACTCGTCCTCAATTACAACCTTTATTATTCTATTTATCTTCGAGAATATAATATTTATTTCGATCGTTCAATATCACGAAAACGATCAATACATTGCACTACATGCGATACTAGTTCAGTGTTTTATTCCACTCATGAAAGCTATCAATTTTCAGACCGGGGCTACCGGTAATTAACTACCAATGATAACATTGTCCAAGTGAATAAAAGAGGATCTAACTAGCCTAATATATATTCGAATTTTCCTTTTATATTTCCCACAAATGCCTCCCCCGTATCTCCTTTCACGAGACTCCCCCCTCACCTTGACCAATTCAGCCGCACTCGCCACGAGACTCTCCATCTTCTTCGCGTGCTCCTGCACTGCCGCAGCGGCCTAAACAACAATAACCAACCTCTTTCGACCGTCATCTTCATTATCTCGCTAAATGTACAGACTAACAAATGAATTACTATGCGGGCTTATTTCTCAATAAGAGAATTACCGTCTACCATTCCAAACCGAGCCCTCCCCCCCCCCCTTTCATAGCCCAACAATAAGATTTCTCGCATAATACGATGCCGGCCAAGTAATGTTTCTGATAAAAATTGTTCTCCCTAATCAACCCCCCGCCTCACCTCAGCCGCAGTCGCAGCAGCAATGGCGGCAGTCTTGGACGCCTCCGACGCCTCGATCATTCCCGCGGCCGAGAGAAGCTCCGCCTCCTTCTTCGCCTTCTGAACGGAACTATTATTACTGACCAATATAATTCTTCTTCAAAGAGCGCCCTCTAGACATGGCGCACAGAGAAAATTAAACCAAATAAACGACTATTTCCCCATGTGCGTTATCTCATGGTAGAACGCGTCTACCGTACCCCTCCCCCTTCCTTCTACCGTACTCTGTCTCTCCCCCACCTTGGCGTCCTCCTCAGCCTTCTTCTTCTTCTCCACCTCCTTCACCATGGCCTTCTCCTGTGCAATGGCTTCCTCGATCTTCTTGATGAGAGTGGCTCGTGCCTGGTAGTCCATCGAACCGCCCTCAACATATTACAGTTGACCACCCGTTTACAGATTATTCTATCATGTACGGATACGAAGCGCCTGGTGCATTCAAGTTTCAGCCACTCTTTAAAGCTTGATCAGAGCGTTCACTGACCGATACAAATACATAAATCTGATATTATAATAATTACGAAAAAAATCCTCAAATTACAATTCATTAAGGTATAAATACAAATGACCCACACCTCCATCTCCGTGAGCTTCTGCCTGGTGGTCTCTGCTATGCCCTCGGGCAACTGACTGACGAGCGACTTGAGACGATCCGTGAAGGGAACGTCCTCGGAGAGGTAGAGGGCACGGGAGAGGAGAAGGAGAGAGGGAGGGACACGGTCCGAGAGGGACAGTTCCAGCCACTGTGAGAGCTGCAAGGGGGGGGGGTAGGGATTGAGGGGGGGGGGTAATGAGCTTGATCTTTTTCTATTCAAATACATGAGGAAACCATTCGAAATTACTTGAACATTCCCATGGACGTCGCGCCTTTTCTAGCAAGCGAAGACAAAAAAGAAAAGAATGTGTATGATCTCCGAGCACGACCCCACCTGTTCCTTGAGTCTCTGCTCGCTCACTCCGATCGCCCGCATTCCCCTCGCCCTGCATGCCTGCTGCAGATCTATCGTAGTCAGCATGTCCACTCCGCCCTCCGCCGCGATTTGCTGCAAACCAGCATTAGCACACGTGTCTGAGTATGACAATCGTAGGTAATAGTTACTAACTAGCAGCCAGACGTACTACCTTCCAAAAACATCTTTGATCAGAGCCCGTGTATTTTGCGGACGTATAAGACAACATGGAGAGATGCAGAGACAGTTCCATTCCATGATATTTTGGTAAATACTAGCAAGTTTCAACTAACTACGAGGAGGTACTATGCGAAATGAAGTAGACGCTCTCAAACGGGGAATCACCTTGTCGTCGGCCTTGAGCTCGCGCAGTTTGAGGTGCATTTGCAGACGAAGGATTTCGGGGCTGCCGAAGGCCTGGAAATGGGAAACTCATAATCAGATAACATTCCACAACCATGCCTTATAGAAAACAATTATATTATTATCGGTCCTCGTATTCAAATTTTCGTTCCGCGAATTCTTGATTAGACTTTAATTACCATAAGTGCGCAGCCAAAGTGCAAATAACCAACGGAAGACGGAACGCAAATTTAAACGCGAGGATCGAAAATATAAGACATAGTTCAAATACCCGCGTTCTTGCCCTCACCAAAAAGTGCTCTCATTCAGTAAGATATAAGAGAAAGTGCCTATTGTGAATCCTCACAAGTAGGCATTTCCTCCCCTCCCAAAGACACGTCAGCTCGCCGTTACGTTGTGATTCATTGTATGTGTATTTATACGAGAGAAACTATGTTTCCTCGGGCTTCAAGATGAAGCGTTGAGAGAAGTAGTCGGGCGTTTCCTTCGCTTTCGCGATAGTGCCGTTATTCAACAGTTTTATCCATTCTGTGCCTTTGCTTACTAGAAAATCATGGCTACAAGGGGCCTTCCCTATGTAATAAGTTACATACTATATGAGCTCTGCTACTACAACGCTAGCCTTCGTGTAAATAAATATAATGGATACTTAAAAAGTGTGGTAGACGAAAAAAAATAGAACCCACCGGGACATTGATGAGCCTGCACAGAGCACGGAGCTGCGCCATGGACAGGTTGTCGAGGGTCAATTGGTCCTGAGACAAAGAATGATCGTGAACAGAGATCAAAGACAAAGTTTAAAAATCATAAATGATCAAAGATAAAAGACCAACCTCAAACAGCTTCGAGAACTTGATGAGGTCCTTCGTCGAGACGTAGCCGCCTTCTTCTCGGGCCTGCAAAAAAAAAACTATAACATCGAAATATACTTCAGTAATTGCAATCCTAGAAGCCTACCTTCTTCATGAACCGTGCGAACTCGAGTGCCCTACTCGTCGATTCCGTCTTGTTCTTCTTGCTCTTTTCCAGTGCGATCTCCTCTAGGGTATCCTGCAAAATAGGTCATTGTTCTCTGACTTGACAGTATGCGAAGAAAATAAACAATAAACAGAATAAGCTTTTTGTAAGTTTGTAAGTTGTGCATTAACGAAAACTCCTGTTTACCTGCAGGAACTTGGCCATCTCGATCTTGACTTTAACCTGCTTGCGGACCTTCTCCTCCTGAAAAAGAGATGGTTACTCTTTAAGAAACGATATATTATTCGATTTCGCGCTTTTTCAACTGGAACACGTACAGTATGAGCTCGAATCAACGATAATCAGAAGTTTAAAAACTAACTGAGAACCATAGGTCTAAGGCGGTCTCACGGCAAGAGTTCAAACCCGGGTTCGAATCCCGGCCAGTACATTATCTTTTGTTGTTCTCGAAAACTTTCAAAAACTTTGTACCTCCTTGTCGCTCTCCTGGAAGGTGGACGGGAGCATGTTGGGGAAGAGCTTGATGAAGATCGGAAGGGCCAGTTCCATGAAGGGAACGATGATGAAGATGGAGAAGGGAACCAGACGGAAGAGGTCGGAGACGGTACGCACCTGAATAGAGGGTACGGTACTTGCAATGAGCATAGGGCAGAAAACATGATTGAAGCAAAATAATATTTTACTTATTATTGGAGTAAAATAGCGGAGAGAGAGCTGTGCCGCTCTACCCGCAAAACATTGTGAGACTACGGCTTGAGCAGGGTCCATGCAGGTTTCCAAGAGTTGTGCTATGTTTTATGGACCATTTTGCACAGCTCTGTCTACATTCATACAGCTCGTTATAGACATCGTGCAATGCCAATAAGCCCACCATCTGTTGTCGTTCCCTCCTCGTCAGCGAGTTTCCCCTCATTATCCTCCACAGATACTTGGCCGAGAGTTTCGTCTCCAGAGCGAGGAGTCTGCAAGAGAATGAGATTAAGAGGTATACGAAACAAGCACAAAGGGGAAAAATAAACTTGAGTATCCCACTAGTTTCAGAAGGACCATGCATCACATGGTTGACGAAAATGTTCCGTCAGTCGTCTCATTCCTACTTTCGACGAGAGAGCGAAGCGGCATGAAGAGAGCGCAGACAAAGTAGGAATGAGGTTACTGACGGAACATTTGCGTCAATAATACCTGAACCCGTGATAGTAGTGCTTCAACTCGTGTATAATTTTCTGCTTCACCGTCAACTTCACCTGCTGCTCCTCCTTGCGGGGAACCTCAACGGCTTTTATTTGTACTATTTCTAGATTTGTCGAGTTTCTTTAAGCACCCCATTTCATTAGTACTATTTTGCTCTATTCTAGCCCATTTCCCCTTATCATACTCGCATTATTGCTTGCTGTTACAAGCAGCAGGTGGACAATATCACCTCATCTTCTTCGAATCAACGATCTTTTTCCGTCCGTTCACTCGGGGTCATCTCCCGTTGAGCCACTAACTCCTCGTCTCTCTTCTCTTCTCCTCCTTTCCTCTCTCCATTCCCCCTATTCCGCTCCTCCCTACACGTGCCCTATCAACATTCGTCCGTGCGACCGCGGTGAAAACGTTTCATAAACAAGCCCGGCGCAACGCTAGCAGATCAACGATTACAAGCGAGAAAGAGCGCACCCGCTGCCATTCAACTTTCCTCATTTGTATTATACACTCCGCTCCGTTGCCTATTCCTACACATCTCCTAACGAAAACTAAGCATGACATTACTATCAAGGAATGCCCACCAGCTTGAGTCTCTTGTTCTCCTCCTCCTGGGCCTTCAACTCCTCCTTGAGCATCCGCAGCTGCATGTCAACCTCAAAAGTATTACGATAACAGTTCTTTTAATTTTCATTTATCAAAATTAGCGACAGTTGAGACTAAACAATTAATAGATCATTTCCCATTGTTTGTGATAGATACATCAGCTGTCCCGAGCCCCCTCAAGAGGTGCTCGTTGTTTCTCTCCTAGCACATCGCGCCAGCGAGACGGTTTTTGAACGGGCTCTCCCGATTGCGAAAGACCTCTCTCCCTGTTAACTCTCTCTGTCTCCTCCTTCCCCCCCCCCCCCTTCCCTCTACCTCTCAAGACCCTCTCTCTTCCCTCGTAACAGACGGAATGCGGTTGTTTACCTTGCTTCGGTCAGTCGAGGAGAAGCGGAGGGCGACATGGAAGAGGTCATCGTGGATGGGAAGGAGAGGACGACGGTGGAGCAGACCGCGATAGGGGACGACGGGCGATCTGCAGAAGGGTCATACACAACACAATACGTCGGAAAAGACGAGGGAACCAAGGGACTTTTACCCATACATCGTCCTAGTCATATCCTAGTCGCGTCCTAGAAGGTTTGCAGGCAGCCTTACATAATTAGCGATAATCAGAAGCAACCATCCTAACAAGTGTTTTACACTTTCATTCTCTAGTGCAGGTACCCATCCTAACGTCCGATCGGACAATCACGCTCATGTATGCTTTTCCCCTCCAAAAATTCGGGAATCAAGGCAGGAAACAATTTTAATAAAACGGCATGGTGTATGTAACGAATGAAAGCAAGACTATGCTTACAATTAGTTCTTCCTTTCCCAACTCTACTAGAAGTGCTTGACTATCAACACTTCTGCACCGGCATTGCCCACTCGATCTCGTAACCAGAGTATAAGGTAACCGGGAACTAGCATAAGGCAAAACATCTAGTTCATTTTACATTACACTCCTTTCGAAAAATCGCACATGATGCCAAAGCAAGCCTGTATCTATGCTCGCTCCAAAGTACAGTTCGCTCGCATGTCCGGACGCCTCCTTTACTCCCCCTCCCCCTCGCAATCTCATCTATTCGGCGATAGCCACTGATAAGACCGCGATGACCAAGTTGACAGTTCTCATCGATTAAAGGTCAACTATGAACGCTGTTCCCGGCTGAACTTGTACTGAACCTAACCGGATGTTCTGAGCGTGCCATTCGATAGGTTATCGAACGAGTTGAGAGGAAAGAAGGAAAGAAGGAAAGAAAGAAAGGAGGGAGAACAACCCGATGCATGAAACACCAGAGCAGAGTACACGGAGGGCACTCCAGACTAGACTAGATCCTTGAGGGATAACTAGGAAGGGATAAATATTACGGAATCGAAGACATCCAAGCTTCTGACTAAACCATAACCAGTGCGGGTTTTAAAGGCAAAAGCGAGTTCAAGAATGGAAGGTTTCTATTGTTTTTTTTCGGGTATCAGCGCAGAATATCAGGGACGGGTTCAACATGTAATATTAGGGTTCAAAGGCCACTCCGCTCAGTGGCGCAACGAAACTACGCAGTGTTCCCTAAGTAACGAGAGCGCCAGCACACCACCACTGTTACACTACCCACGGAACATTTTGGCCAGACTTTCCGGCACATCATCGCACAATAGCTAGTGTAATAATTTTGACGAGCTTTACTCTACATAGTCTCTACATAGTCACACCCGTCAAGTACGCTTCACAGATGCCATAGATGTATAAAGAAATACTAGAAATGATATACATAAAATAATTAATTAAATAAATACCTGCCGGGAGCGGCAAACTTGGTGAGAGTGCGGTAGGCGATGTAGTTGACACGCGAATGTCGAAGGATCATCTTATCGACGAAGTGAGGGACGGTGTTGAAGGGAAGAACAGGGCACGGATCGGAGCAATCGTGGTCGGTTGCGTCACTGAAGGGAGCTCAAGTGAAATACAGGTTAGCGATTTCGAAACGCATTGATGACATCGAATAAATAACGGATGAACAATAGCGGAATCGGGATTGCCGGAAGCGCACAAGGAAGGCTTGAAACGCTAGCTAAAGTGGGATAAAATTCAAAACGGAGAGATCTAAGATAGACGGGAAATAAATTAGCTGGAACATAATGTTGACGAGACGGACGACCGAGTTTCACCGTGAACCACACGAGTGACTGGGAAGCAGAGACATCAGACTCAAAGCAGGAACCCGGCACAGGGTCAATCGTAAATAAGCGAGAGACGGACAATTTTTCTGGTCCGACGATAGCGCTGCGATTCCTACGTTTAGGAGGGTACGAAGAGGAGCGCGGCTGGGTCAGAGGGGCAATTGAGGAAGATTAATCTAATCTAGATTCCGCTATCGTGCACATGAAGCGAAACGTGAAAACGATAACTAGTCACGGCAAAGTGCTCGAACATGTTCCCAATATCACGCACCTACTCTGAGTTAACCGAAGAGTGCTAGAGCAACCAATAATAAACAAAGACGCGCGATGAAATGCTCTCAACTCTGCACACACCCATCCACTTTTGATACATCCGGAGATTAGTCAAACGATTACGGTATCAGCCACACCATAATTTCTATCGCGAACTGAAATTTAAGGTCGCAAATTCCCCTTTCATGCGGTGAAATTGTACCGGGTATACAGCTCTTTAAAAACTTTATTACAATGTCACGGCCGATAGGCCGCACCTGCCCCTTCACAGGGACACTAAAAACAAGAAAACAGGAAAAAACGCCGGTCTTCTCCCGAACGACCTCGCCCTGCAACAACTTATTCCTTCCCGGTATTTTCCTCCCTTCACATCCTTATTTTCCCTTTTTCATCCACCACCACCTAGCTCTATCCCCATATTCGCGCATACTACGCGAAATAAGGAAAGGCTTTTTACCTGTCGATCCTCCATCTTCTCTTCTGCGTCCCGCGGCGGACGCTCACAATCAGGGGGCCTGCAATAACATACATTCCTCCCTGCCGTATTTCATAAAGCTTATTTCCGATTAATTAGGAGGCGGTCTCAACATTAACTCACCTTACAAAGCCTCCTATTCTCGCCACGGGAGCTCTCTCCGGGGTGCGACGTCCGGACCTCAAAGAGCACATTTTCAGAGGATTAGGAGGGAATAATAAGAAAAGATGTAACTTACGGTCTAGCTCCCGATCGCCACGTGATCCTTCGCGATCCTTCTCAAGCATTAATATTACATTACCCCTACATCCCTCCCAGGGTTGACAAGGGCGGTCACCATTCCATGTAATACAAGATACCAATTTTGAGGATTGCATTACATGGAAAGGCGCCTAAGCCAAGCCAACCCGCCCAACTCACCCTCTCGGGGACGCCATGCAGGTGTCTTCCAGGCTCAATTACCCTCTTGCCCTTCCCGCCATACCTATCGCTGAAGCTTCCGGAAGACCTTGATGTTGCCCCGAGTCGACGACGTGCCGACGGAAACTACAAAGAGAATTTAGGAGACCAAAGGGAAGTGGAGGACAGGGGAAGGAGGGGACAAAAGGGTAAAAGTCTTCCCTTTAACCGATCCACACGACGCGTCCGGTCCGTCCGTCTCCCAGGCCGCAAGCTGAATAGGACCAATGAGATAGATCGAAGGAACGCATCATTTTCGTATCCCCAAAACGCCAAAAGAATTCGCAGAAATTAGTCAGCGCGGTTCCCAAACAAACCTGAACTCCATTCGTGTAGATTTGGCTTAAATGCTGTAATCGGAGACAGGACGGGACACGGGGACATGCAACATGTAACATGCACAAACGCGAAAAGAACATAAAATAACAAAATTGGTAGAAAAGACCACCGCGAAATCGTAAAAAACGCGCAAAAAAAGTGAACCATGCGAAACTGCACGTCAGGATTTGCGTCGATGCGTGTTTTGCACACCTAAGTGAGCGACAAGTCGACTATCTTTTACTACGGTATATCAGGTGACTACAGACTACAAATTTCAGATTATTGGATTTCTGTTTCTCCTTCTTTCACTGAAAATTGTTTAGTTTCGTGCTCTTCTTCACGGCTTTATTGTTATGCGTTTTGTTAGAGCTTGCTGTGAACATTTCTCGCTCTATAACTGATGCTACTGTTGCTTGACTCTTTTTTTATCATGTATTTTTTGGGTAACCACGGAGATATACTCTAGTATGAGGGCTGCACAGGGATCCATGTGTTCACCTTTCTTAATAAGGCTGTGAATATTGTATGCTCATGGAGTTAACTTATGACCGACGCATCATCGCACACCGTGGCTTCGTTGCGTGTCTATTCATTGTCTCCATACATGGGCACCGACCCGAAGTATTGGTAGTAGGCCCATATTTGCTCAGAATTTTACTTTGGTAGGCCTATATTTCCTGCAAAATTTCAGTTGGTAGGCTTGATTTCGTACACTGGTAGGCCCGTTTCTCAAAATATCGGTTTTTTTCCCATGCATGTAAGTCTTTTTCTGCCTCTTTTTTGTCTCTTTTCCTTCAGTCGTTCATAGGTGTTTATACAGTTACAATATATTCTCATTTGAATTTCGCTCCTTCATCCATTCCGGCGTTTAGCTTAGCATTTCGTAAAATTGTGTAGGCTAGGTCACATAGATAACACCGGCGAGTCGCGTCCTCTTTTCCTCATTTTGCGTGGCTCTTCTGTCTTTGCCTAAACTAGTTGTCTTTAATATTCTGTTCAGGCATGTCCCTCACTTCCATCACTGTGCTGTGTCCCAACAACAGACGAGTACCGGTCAAGGTTTCCCCACAAACTCTGTTCCGCAAGGTTTGTCAGCATTTAGTGCTTTAAAGGTTTTGAATATATTTTTGTTTGCCCACATATGCATTTTATTCTCATTTACGGAATATTTGCCCATATTTTCTTCTCATTTACGGAATGTGTCGCAGGTTCTGGAGGAGGCATGCCTCTCCCAAGGCTTCGACCCATCATGCCACGAGCTTCAACATCACAGGAAGGTCATCGACTTGTCTCTCACGACGAGAGTATCCGGTAAGTGCTCACTACTCTTCCTCTTCTGGCATAGGTCTCAAGTTATTTCTGGTTATTTTCAAGGTTCCTGTGTTAGTGATAGCCAACACATGCTCTGTGACACACTTAACCCAAGACACAATACACTTCTTACTTTTGATTTGTACAACGTGCTACCAGAAACTTGAACGTTAACCAATTGTTTAAGGTTTGCCGAATAACACAACTCTCGATCTCGTTCCATGTGAGGTAACCAATACTGTCTCCAACGTACTCATCGCCGTTCAAGTGGGTCGTAATTACTTTGTTTTTTTCATAAATGTAAATTTGTTTCATGACTAAGTGTAAATTATTTAGCTGCAGTTTTAGCATACAAATCATAGGAAGAAAAATAGTGTGTTTGTAGCACTCGGAAGGCCGCCAAGAAGTGGAGTGTACTTCTGCCGATTCGCTCTTCGACGTCCTTCTGAAGGCCTCGTCCTCTTCCGGCATAGATCTCACCTCGACCACTGAAGAAGGAGTACCCGGCATCAACTATAACAGCCGACAAGTGGGTTGTTAGCTTTTTTCTTTCGTTTTTTTCTTAATGTTCAATTACGGAAACTATCAGCATTTTTGAATTCGTGTTTGCAGTATCGAGGAGAAGCGGAGTTGCGTAGTCGAAGCCTGCAGTCGATCGGCATCAACGGAGGAAAGATACTCATGAGGTATCGGATAAACTTTTAGTGTTTCTCCATTTATGATGGTAGCACGTTGCAAGTACCGTAGTAGGGTAGCTTGCTGGAGAAATTTTTCAACTATTGGATAGACTGCTGCAGTCGCAATTTTGTTTACATTTCTTGATAGTGATGCATGGAAGGGCCACTGCAGTTCTCTAAAAGCAGACCATGCCCGTGCATGATCAATTCCTTTTGTATCAAAAAAGTTTACCTTCAGATTCGTTCGTATTCGACTGAGCGAGGATGAACAACGGGCGATTGAACGACAACTGGAAGAGGAACGGGCGAATAACGAGGAGTTGAGGAAGAAGTTTGAGAAGGCGAAGGTGGAGAATGAAGAGAGGAAGAGACAGGAGATGGAGATGGAGAGGGTACAGTTATCGAGTTCATACATGGGCATCTTTACCGTCAGAAAAAAACTGAGGTTTTTCTTAGCCTACCAGTTAGATATCATGTATAATGCGGTGCCTACCAAGTTACGTTACTGACAAAATGAGATGCCTACCACCCGACCGCCGTGTCCGTGCCCATATATGATCGAGTTAATAGCAGAGTTAGTTTCCACAACAACAGGAAATATACAGTGCTTTAATATATTTTTCGGTGCCGTAACCCTCCCGCCCGCAAACCGCCTTTTTCTATGAACCGCAGTGCAAAATTACCTTGAAGCTGCCGTAAACTCTAAATTGACATGGCTACCGTACCACCCATACGCGGGCACGGTTGCAGGTAAAGTGGGTGGGAGAGCCACTGCAAATTTTTCCAAAAAATAGGTTGCCAAAGAAGCACCGGCTTAATCCATCAAAATTGGAGGAAATGAATGATTAACACGTGGTTAATCATCATTTTGCATAATCAATAGGAATCGAGTCCTGTAGCGATGAATTGAATCTGATAAAAAAACAGAAAACAGAAAAAAAGCAATCACAAAAAGAATAAAGCAACCAAGCGAACGAAGAAAGATACGATATGTTTGAGACTACAGTAATCCGAGTTCTGCAGAGTGTTTTGCCGGACATGGCTGGGGCGACAACTGCAGAGGCTTAGGAGAGTCACTGCAAAATTTTACCGGCAGACCCTGCCCACGTATGCTACCACCACTTGAGAATGACCCCTACGCGAAAATAATTTCAATTATAAGCATATTTATGCGCCCTGAGCAGCGTCGGTCATATATTTACAAGTAGCTTTGAAGCGGCTTTGAAACATATTTAGTCATTTTCAATGATCTGGAGTATTTCAGAATATCCGGGAGCTGCAAGAGGCCGAGGAGAGACGGCAACGTGAAGAAGAGGAGAGACGGGCGAGGGAGCTGCCGCAGCCGGAGATTAGGTCGGTTTGCTATTTCACGGATTCGGTCAATGATTTTGAATTCCTGTGCATAGTGATCGTGTACCGTATTAGCCCAACGGTAAAAATTATGATTGTAACACGTGTCATGTTTTGAAAATAAATCCTTGAATCTGTCACCAGTATTCATACCACTCTGTCTATTTCGTTTCATGCCTGGCTATGTAGATAAAATAATAAATAAAATAACTTCAGCTCGGGTCCAGCCGATCGTTTGCCGGAACTTCCTCCACCAGCCACTGGGTGGGTCCTACTTGTGTTTTTAGTTACCGGCAATATCGATCTTTTTGAAAGGACAGGGTGTCTCATAGCTTCTTCTTGAAACAAACAAAAAAATTATCGAGCCTGAAACTCACGAGCTCCTCATTCCCTCTTCAGATCAGCCTGGGCCTTCGACTCTCCGTTCTCTGTCCCTCCTCCCGTTGTCCCCCCTCCTCCCTCCATCCCTTCTCGAGACGTCCCTCCTCCCTCCATCCCTTCTCGAGACGTCCCTCCTCCCATCCAACCAACGAGACGTCGTTCCCCTTCTCCCAAGGTCAACTCGCGACTGGACGCTCTACAGGCACTGCTGCAGAATGTAAGCGCTTTTAAATTAAAATTTCACTCTTATGGTCATTTCACTATCTGGCGGAGCTAGAGTTGGAGCGGATCTAGGCGTATCTAATTTGAATGCTTGAATAGCCTGGACAGCAAATAATCATGTTTCCGTGTAGTGGATCCTCCGTAAACGCTAAATGGAATAAATAAAGAATAAAGGTGGAGTATTCTTCCCCGGCAGGTGAACGACTCGCTGGTCTCCTCCTCCTCCCCAACGGCTGTTATCGTGGAGGCCGTGGCCCAGCAGGGACGATTGCCCGTGGCGAGTGTCAGTGAGATCATCGAGGGACGGAATGGACAGGAAGAGGAGGTCGTCGAGGTTAGTTGGCAGATGCTTTTGGAAGGATCATCAATCATATGATTCAAGGTGCCTAGCCAAAAAATTGTGGTTATAATTATATCGTTCTAGGTTTGTTGCAGTTATCGTAAACTAAATAATACGCTTTTCCTTGCAGGAACCCCTTGCAGAACGGTGCGAGCGAGACGCGGTCGTGTTCAAGGTGGATGAGAGTGAGAGGAAGGAGGGCGAGGAGGAGTTGGGAGATCAGTTCTTCGATCTGACGGTAGAGGACCTCAAGAGCATCCAGAAGGACCGCCGGGATGCTGTGTGAGGAGCTTTTTTTGTCTCCTTCAATATTTGTTGAAGAAATCGCTCTCACTCAGTCCGAGGTGACGATGAATCTTGAGTTGCTTCTTGATCCTCATTTGGCGCGTACTCCCCTCGTACGCCAAGTCTTCAGAGGGGAGGATTCTTCTTTCTGATCCTTGGTTGAAATTGCGTGGGATGACGCTTGGTTGAGAGACGAACGATGGAGCGAACCGCACGCGAGGGGAACAGAGAGGAAGAATAGGCGATGCATCATACATAAAATCTCCGCTTTATACGCGAATGAAAAAGAACCACCAGTGATTTTTGGTGAGTAATAGTTTCTCGGATGTAACTTTCACTAACGTCCATACGTCTCCCAACCCCCTAAAATTTTAAAAATGGGGATATCATACCAAAAAACCAGGGCTACCAGTCATGTAAAACCGGTTTTCTACCTTCTCATAACCATACCCAAAAAAAATTTTTCGGGCCTACCGGCTCAAAAATCGGGGTTACCACCCGTCGTACTTCCGGGCCGCGCCCACGTATGCTAAACGTCACCGTAACATATTGCAGTCGTTCGCAAGCGTAGATAAATATTTGGAGAAATAAACTATTATGAACTTTTGTAAATATTAGAAAATAAATAAATGCAAATATTGCAGTCGCTCGCAAACCCAGCGTGCGCTCCTTCCCCGCTCGGTGGTCGATGCCCGTAACGAGAAGAGGAAGCAGTCGGCGTACAAGAGGGTCGTGCTGCGGTTCCAGTTGGCAGAGAAGATACTCGCACAGGCACTCTTCCTTTCCCACGAAACACGTGCGTATTTTATCTTTTTATTTTTCTTAAACTCGTATTTGCAAGATGCATCCAAGGTTCTGGTCCATGTAACATTTTTGCGTGATTCCAAATTTTTCTTCGCCTTCAATCCAATAAATATGATGAATCAAATAAGTATTTTTGAATCCAATGTGATGATTTCAGTGTCGCACGTCTTCGAGTTGCTCTCGTCCCTTCTGGCCATTGACGACTACTCACTGTTCTTCGTTAATCGGAAGTTGAGGAGGGAAGAGGACGGGGAGAAGACGCTCATCGCCCTCGAACTCGCACCGAAGGCGACGCTGAGAGTTACCTTTGGTGATGGACCGAGATCAGGTGGGGAAGATGGGAAGGTTGACTAGGTGACTGGGATCAATAATATAATGTATTGTTGACCTAGTAAGCTCGTTTATCTTTTTCATGTATGGGTTAAATGCAGAGAGGTCTATGTAAAATAACAAATCAAGGAAGATGAGCAGAAATGTAATTGATTATTTTTAGTTGATGAGACGCTGAAGAAGGATGCCACTTACCGTCCCGTATCGCACAACGAAGCAGAGACGATCAGCCGGGAATGGTATGGGCTTACGATTTGGGCTGATTTATCTTATCTTGGCTACGTTTTTGTCTAGATGTATTGAAACAAAAAGTACAAAGAATAATTGCTAATCCAGTCTTTCCTGGATATGTGTTTGAAGTTTCTGTAGTAACTAAGCATACCTAGTAGGGTTTGAAATCCAAGCAATTTAATTGTATTATAGGACCGAGAGATTGAGATATAACTGAAAAGAATGACAAGACGCTGACGATAAATACGCATATTGCGCTTTGTTTTCAAGCCGCAATACCTAAAGAGTGGTAAAGAAGGAAGAGAGTCGTCCCTCGCAGGCTTTCCCCCAACACTTCCTTCGTGCCCTATTCCCCGGTCGTGGCTCCCGAATCGTCCCTTCCCCAGAAAAGAGCTGCTGATGTGTCGCCCTCCTCCCAGAGGAGGAATACTCAGCCCGATTATAAGAGACCCGGTCCAAAGTGGTTCAAGAAGTGATGGTGGGCTGGGGTTACGGTAACGGCATCATTTGGTGCTGGGGTTACGGTAGGAACACAACCTTCTCTATATTTCATGTATAAAAACCATACATTGAAAATTATTCAAAATATGCATAAGACATGAAAGAGAATCGTGAAAAGATTCTGTTCCGTTATCACTACTTCCTCGTTGAATGAGTGTCTACTACATCTCACGTAATATTGCCGTATTCTTGCTTGGTTACCTATTGTACTCGGTCTGCGGTGATTGTCCGAATATCTTTCTATCGCAAACTGAAATGTGTGTTACTACGGTAGTGTATGGTTGGAGCATCGGAATCGGGTTGTACTAGTCGCCTTCTCTAATATTACTTATCCGGAATTGAAATGTGATGGTGTAAATGACGTATATATTATTATAATGAATGTGATAAAGTATGCTAATGTCAGTATTATCTTGCTTGTCAAGCATATTCCGTTTGTTGCGGATTGTTGATATCTCTCTTTCTCCTTCTTCTTGGATTGCTAGATAACCATTGCCTAAATGGTAGCTAGAAGAGCAAGGACAAGCCATTTCTTGTTTTCTCAGCTTTTCATTCTTTTCATTCCTTCCCATAGTCTCATTCTACTCACCATGACTTTTTATTCACTGAGAGTATTCCAATTCCCATGTTCAGATGTCGACGCCCGTTCGACGCTCAGTAGGCGGAACTCCCGTGCGGCCGGGAGCCGAGTCAGTCTCATTCCTTACATTTTTTCTGTTTTCAAGTAAATGATTATAGTCATGTCTTTTTACAAATTAGAGCGTCATTTCTATTTCCAAGGAAAGACGATCTAATTGTACACCTCCATGAAGAGCATAGATAATATAGTACGTCGAAAACGACGTAATCAAGGCACTTTTTCCTGTGAAAATTTTGAGAATCAAGGCACTTTTGCTTCAAATAATATTATTTTGTATCAAGTTATGCTGCATTTGGTAGTTTCTAGTGTGAATCAAGGCACTTTTATAAGCGAATTTACGACAGAATCAAGGCACTTTGAAAGTCTACGACGTGACTACTTTATCTATGATGAAGAGTGTGCGAAAGAAGATAAGTTGGCTGAAAGGTTTTCTTTCGGTTAACTATTGGTGATTAATTGCAGGAAGCCCTCGTCGGACCTGCTGTGTCGCATTCGCTACTCGAACACCCTTCCCGACATGCCCTTCGACGGCAAGTTCCTGCCCTGTCCCTTCGTCTCCATGCAGAGGTTCGCTTTTGTTCACATACTTTTATACTCCATTTGCAGAATACAAGGAATGCGATAAAATGGGCTGAAAGGATTAAATAAAAGACATGCTGCAAGAACTGAAAGAAATAAATTTATTATGGCTAACTGTAAATAGATAAGAGGGTTTCTGGAACAATTAAAGGCCCCCGCACTCCTTATGAAAAAGCTATTCGCTCAGTAATTTTACGTTTTGCTGGGAATGATCATCCCCTTTGAAACTCCGAAGAAGTGTAGCGACGGGCATGTACCATGAACACCTTTCAGAACAAATATTCATGTATTTAAGGTTTATCGAGTATCGTGCTTCATCGCTGGAGAAGGAGCACAAGTTCGAGGTTTGTGCCAATTACCAATTAGATATCGTGTATAATCTGGTGCCTACCAAGTTATGTTTCCGTTGAAATGATGTGCCTACCACCCGACAGTCGGGTCCGTTCCCATGCATGCTCAGTGGTACGATGATTTTCTTGATTTTTAACTCTTGAGACTTAAAAATCTTTGTATTGGTCCTTTGTTCAGGTGACTTGCGAACTGGATCTCGGAGTGGACATCGACCTGATCGATCCGGATACTTACCACGTGGGAGAGGAGAAGGTTGAGGTACGGTATACTTATGAAGTTTGAAGAGGTTTGATGTATGTAAAAGAGGCAAATCCATGACAATACTCCCGAAATACAGCAAGTAATGAAAAGCCTAGGCATTTAGATCTGAGATTGTAGAACTTGTTTTACTCAGATGGACGAAGAAGACTCGATTCTGCTAGAAGATGACCTTGGAAAGAGCAGGAAGGGAATCAATATAAAGAGGTGAGCGAGGAAGGACAGTTATGGATTATAGTGAGACTATTAGTTGCCTAGTTGCGCGCCACCTCAAAGAATAGCGTGTACTAACATCTGAGCGCAAATTCTTCGCATGGAAGGAACTGCTTGAAATCACTGAACGACAGTGTGGATTTGAAAATTTGAAAACAGTGTCAAATCTCTGATTTGCGGTTCCTATGGCCATCCCTCTCTCCCTCGTCTTCTGAGGTCTCCGCCCCCAAAGGGAGAGAGAAGAGGCCAGAGTGATCTGTGTGTCCTCCCCTGAGTGGGCTGTGTTCCCCTCTCTCTGGCTGTTGCCAACTAACTGTGTGTCGTTTTGGACTTGTGAGAGAAGGTGGTGTGTGATAAAAGGAGATATTTTGTCCCGCAAGAGTTGCTCTACAAGCTACAATTCTTGTTATGGTGCATCGGCCCATCCACTGAACCATCCATCAGTCCCACTCTCTATAGTGGTTGAACCCTCGCATTCGAGGAGATCCTCTACACTCCACTAAGGGTGCTTAGCATCTAGGAGTCGATTGCTCATAATCGATCAGACCTGGTTGCCGGGACTGGTGTAGAGAGACCTGCTACGGCCCGTTGCCGTCTAAAGCAGGTAACTTGCTCTACGGCCATAGCCGTCATCAGCAAGTGTCCAACCGTCTGACTGCCAGACGTGTATCTCTCCATTCACACACACCCTCGCCTCTCTCATTGATTGATCTGCCCCCGAGTGGCACTCTCCCCTACCGAAAAAGAGAGGGGACGCACACCACAACATGTCCTTTACTAAGGCGAGCAAGCGATTTCGCACGAATATCTCGAAGAAGAGAAATATCCTCCCTACCAATGAAGCAAAGGTCGAGGAATTGATGACAGAGTTGCCCAATGTGCACCACATGACTGAAGATGAGTTGAGAAAACACGCAATAGCTGCCAAAGGGCTACAAACTACACTCCTCTCGTACAGAACCTCGATTGATAAAGAGATCCACATATGGAGGACAGCTATTGAGGCGTTGGAGAAGGAGAGTGAACAGCAAGTGGAATACAGCTGCTTTGATCTGTACTTTGCCACTCCCGATGCTAATCATCCTGATGCTCCCTACGATGAGACGGACATTATCGATAAGCACACTGAACTCATTGACAAGCTGACCATGATCATCGCTGAACTCGAGAGTGCATATGGT
>LS888694.1:50375-75350 GCA_900490955.1 Micoletzkya japonica | reverse complement strand
ATCAGTGCACAAGAACACATGGAGGCCCGAGCTATTCCTATTACCGAGGCTCTTTGTACCATCCGAAAGAAAGTGCAAACGGAGATCTTCGATCGTGTTGTGCAAGAGAAACAACAGGCAGATGAGAAGGAGGCGCGGTCTCAGCGTGATCGAAGGGAAGACCTGCAGGGTCGCTCTTTTCCTCCATGGGAATATCACAGAACAGAGAGACATGTCAACACGGTTGTATTGCCTTGCTCGTTAGAGGAGGAGAGGGAGCAAATGAATGCCGCCCATCTGGCACCTTCTCCCATTGTCCCTCTGCGAAGAGACAAGTGCATCTTCTGTGACCGACACTACAACACCTTCACCTGTAGGACTCTGACTCAAAAGACGAAGAAACATCATCTGATGTATGACCACCGCTGCCTCTTGTGCATGTCGATTGGACACAATGCAGTCGATTGTCATTCGAGTCCGTGCAAGTTCTGCGATGGGAGACATCATCACTCCATCTGTCCAATGAACGAGGAAGCGAGAGTGAGACCGATTGTGTGTACGACCAACAACGCACTGATGGCAAGTCCTCGCTATATTCCTCGCATGCTGAACCGCGAGAAACTGGAAAAAGCCACGAATACGAGTGACAAGTCGAGGGGCAAGACACAGAGACCGATTTCGGTCGTGACGGTTACTACGTGTGCTAGACCGGATGAACTCGCTCTCCGTTCGGCTAAGCCTCCACTCGACGAACTCCCACCGATTAGACCGGTATCAACAGTTGAACTACCGGAACTATGTGCTAGCCCTTCTGTTGACAGCTTCCCGCTATCCTCTGCCCATTCCTTGCCTGCCAGTAATTCTCTTCCCCAATCGCCGGTACTCCGTGTACGAGTTTTCCTGGCTGGCCGGAGAAGCACAAGTACGTGCGGAACCTCTGAAGAGAGTGAAGAGAACTCGAGTGCTGTTGCGAAACTGGACTGTGATCCACTCTTGCCGAATGACGTTCGCATGAAGCGACGGGCAACTGAGCATGAGGCTCACTGTACTCATCCCCTTGCACCGAAGTGCACTCAATGGATGAATGAGAAGGATTCAACTTCAACTGCAACTGCCAATGAATGGCCCTCTCTCTAGCGACAACAAGTCGTTCTCTGTGCTCGTCTTTTGTAGAGACGCACATCTGGCTAATGAATGGAAGAAGGAGGATTTGAAGAAAGCCGGAAATATTCGAGTGACGCTGACCATTGAAATGGGTCACTCTATCGAAAATGGTTGAGATATGAGAGCCGACACCTCTGATTGCCTGTGTGCATCGTAAGTCGCTTAATATACTCGTTCCTTCTAGCCAGTGATGGCTCGGCTATACTCCACTGCTACTCAATGCATACTCCTCCAGTATATCCTTCCATTCACCCCCTTCCCCCCTTTCTGCTATTAGTTATCATCACCCCTTCATCTACTATTCGACTTCATCTACCCGACTGCTTCTTCACTCTACTCTTGGCTTGCACCGGCCTATCGTCTACTCTATTCTAATGGTGCCGCACTCGGTGAGATGTCGTCTGTCTTGAGCCGTATCGGCTCCTTCTTTCGTCCCCACCTATTTCTCTCAGGCGTCGTCTACAATCTACTCACTCAACGTCGCTTCAACTATTCTTCACCAATTACCCCATTCCTCATAATCCCGTTTTCGACTTCTAATTTCTAAATTATACTCTGTCCTGCCGTCGATCAGAGAAGGCCTCCCCTGGATAATACTTCCCCGGGCGGAGTGTCAAATCTCTGATTTGCGGTTCCTATGGCCATCCCTCTCTCCCTCGTCTTCTGAGGTCTCCGCCCCCAAAGGGAGAGAGAAGAGGCCAGAGTGATCTGTGTGTCCTCCCCTGAGTGGGCTGTGTTCCCCTCTCTCTGGCTGTTGCCAACTAACTGTGTGTCGTTTTGGACTTGTGAGAGAAGGTGGTGTGTGATAAAAGGAGATATTTTGTCCCGCAAGAGTTGCTCTACAAGCTACAATTCTTGTTAAACAGTCTACGTTAGCCAGCTTACATTCGAATTGGAGCATTTCATTCGTGTGTGTTTTTGAGGGCAGCGCGCTCCTTTCAGATCGCAACAGCACTCGCAAGTCGTGCCGTGGATGCGAAAGACCGAGTACATCTCCCATGAATTCAACCGATTCGGAACCTCCAGCGAGAGGCAGGAAACGAAGGTACGGAGTGCTTTTCCTGATATCTCCCTTGTTTTGATGAAGTATTCAATCCGGCTTGTTCGATACCATGCCATCCGGGTTTTAGGTCGGCTACGGAATGCAGAAACGGAATGTGGACACGGAACTGTACAGGAACAGGGAGGCTCAGATTGCGGCTATCGAGAAGACCTTCGAGGATGTAAGTGCTTTGCAACAAATTATTTTCTGCCGTGATTCAGCCTATGTTGAAAATGTTTGCGCGATTCGTGTCCTCATTTTTAGTATACCAAAATGCAATATTTATTTCGCCCAGCATTAACTACTACGGTACCTGAAGCCGGTGTCCGTGGTATGGGTACGGGGTAGCTAGCCGTCTAATTGCAGGTCAAGGTTCCGGCCCGGAAGCACTACTCGAAGAAGGGAGTGCACGCCGTTGCTGAGATGCCCATTCTGCCCGATTTTGATGTAGGCACTCTTTGCTTTTGCTAAAACGCATAATCTTGTTCACAAGATAGCGAACATGTCGTGTTTTCATACGTAATGTTCGGTATACTTGCATTTTGAAAATTATTAGTATTTGAAAAGAGATTTTGCTGGTGATTCCCATAGATCAAACAGTGATGTCGCTGAATTCAAAAGTGCCCCGGTTCTTTAATGGACAGCGGGAAAAAATGCCTTGATTCACAGTAAAAAGCTCAGAAAACAGCATAATTTGGCAGAAAACGTTAGATTTAGCGGCCAAAGTGCCTTGTAATTTTTTCCAACAAAAACGTGCCTTGGTTACGTCGGTTCCGGCGTATTTTTTGAACTATGGTGATTCTTGTTTCGCAGTGGTGGCAGCATCCGTTCGCCCAAGTGCTCTTCGATGCGGACCCCTCACTGCACACGATTCCCGAGGGAGAGAGGGTCAAGTACCTCGAGCAGGGACAGATCAGGTACGGCTATGGCATGAGTAGAATGCGAACATGTATTTTTAAATTTCATTAAAATGTTTTTTTGTTTTTTTTGCTATTCTATCGAAGAAGGGCTTCCCACAAAGTTCCCATCATAAATGGCAATGGCCCCCACTTGGCGGACTATGGAATGGTTCAGATTTATCGAAGGATTCGATAAAATTCGAAAAGCTTTGTACGAAGTCGCACCTTACCCTGGTGGTAGTACATCAATAGCGATAGTGATCTGTTTGCAGAGGAATGCAGGACGAGTCGGGCACGCAGTTCGTCGCGTACTTCACTCCCACGACTGAGACGATGCAGAGGAGGAGAGAGGAGAGGGCGGCCGGCACCCACGACCCCGACCATTTGTCAGCCTTTCAGCACTATTTTAGTAATGCAATATTTTTTAGTATTATTTTAATAGTACAATGTTAAGTAGAACAGTATTTTATGGTGAGATGGAGTGCACTGCTTTTCCGCCTCATCCGTAGGAGCAGCCAATTTAGTCACCTCTCTCAAGAAGTCTCTTAAGTAGTATAGCATTTTATGAGGAGATGGAATGCATTGAAATGTAAAAATGAAAATGAAAATAGCGAGTTTATGCGAAAAATGAATTTTAGGTACGAGCACACGATTAACCGCGAGTACACGTGGGACGTCAAGAACAAGGCGACCAAGGGTTATGAGGTACGGTGGGCAGGGTTGTATGGGGGGAATCTGTGGACTGTTAATGAGTCTTGGTGTATTTGGTAGCCTGTTCATGTGGTGTTTTCATAAGGGAGGCTAAGGGGAAAAGTAGAGATTAGGTGAATTACAGGGCAGTGTCTCCATTACAGATGGAGAACTACTTCTTCACGGAGCGCGAGGGCTGCTTCTTCTACAATGAACTGGAGACGAGAGTGAAGCTGACCCGACGACGGACACACACGAATAAGGTACGGTAGGGGACAGGGGCAAACTCTATATCTAATTGGGACTAGTTTATTTTCGCAAACTCTCGTACTATTAGCAATGAGAACGAGCTGCTATAGATAATGATTTTTTTCATTTATTTGTGCTTTTTTCAGAATTCTCGTCTGATGATCCGTTTCACGGCTCCGGGTCCGGCCGAGATGGCACAGGCCGAACAGCGCAATCTCGCCCTGCTCAAACCATATGAACAGCGGGAGGTCAACTTGTCGTTATTCTTATATTCATTAATTATACAACTTGCCTGGTCTACGATTATTGTTTCCTGTAGCTTCCCAGTATGCATTATGGGCGATGTATAGGACTGCCTAATATCATTTGATGATAAACTAGAAGGTGTCTTTTGCAGGAGGAAGAGGAGCCGGCTGAGGAAGCGGCTGAGGAGGGAGGAGAAGGGGAAGGGGAGGAGAGAAGGTCGGAGAGTGGATCGGAGAAGGGAAGTGAGGAGGGGAGGGAGGAGAAGGGACGGGGGAGGAGTTCGAGTTCATCGGGGACGGAGTCTGATTGAGGAGGGAGGGGACTAGGGAACCCCTTATCGATTGATGGTGGTCTGGACTAGGGTTTGGAGGGATCTTCACCTTCCTTGCTTCGGACCATAGTTGTACTTTGACGACACATCTATAGGTCATCCGTCCGAACTCTAGTCTACGCCCTGTTGGGAGTGGTATGGTGTTTGGCATTAGAGTGTCCTATAAGGTTCGTGTAATTCCACTCCCTATTACTAATGGAGGTGCTAGGGTCATGGAATAGCCGACTAACGGTAAGAGGACCTTCGCTGTGTGTCCGTGACTCTATTATTAGCTGTTTCGGGCTCCACTGAACATTTTATTTTCACATGTTATTTTCCAAGATTTGATCTTCTTGTGTTGTTTCTACACTTGTTATGCTTGCGACCGTTCCCGAATAACAAACATGATTTATCGAGACGAATGCAAAAGACGACGAAATCTAGCGGGTGAAGATAACACTGCAAATAGCTAAGTATACGAACGACGATCAACACAATTAGAAAGATATATGGAGTAGATAAAAGATAAAGCTGCGAAGTGAGTCGGGAACTAATATAAATAAGGGGGAAATACGACATTACGAGACTCACTTCGCACGACAATAAGCACAGCACACAAATAAACAAAGAGAAAGAGATAAACAGAGGATATCTGAGAATACATTCACTCGACGAAGAGGAGGAGGATGGGTACGGGGTGATATAGTACGGTAGGAGATAGGAGGAGGCAAACATGAACCGTTAATAAATACTTGATGTATTCATAGGATCGCTAAGGGGTGGAGCTTACTTTGATTGGTTCAAGGAAGGGATGGGAGTGAACGGGGTCAAAGAGATAAGTAAGCAATATGCGAGCGAGTATTCATTATTATTATGAGTTACCGGAGCAACAAGGCAGTTTAGAGGGTAATAGATGATAGGGAGAAAAGAAGGGGACTGGGCTAGGGCAGGAAGGGGGGAAGGGTGGTGGAAAGCAACAGGGGTGCTTGCGAATAAGTTAGCCAAGTCTCCGGTCGTGTGGGTTGGGGGTACGGTAGGACGGGTGGAAAGGGCAACTACCGTAGCCCAACACCGAGGTTCTAGTCGTGCTCTCTACGATATACTCTCTACGGACTGAGGGACTATTGGATACTGTACACGATATACATACGGCTAATCGACAAAGCTATGTGAAAAGTTGATGATGAACAGCTATGCGGAGGAGCATTCTGCCAATAGGAAAGAAGCACGGTCCAAAACTCTGCGTAACTGTACACTCCATTTAGTGACAACAAACAACTGATAATCTAGTCCAACTCTGAAGAAAAAAAGTACAGAAAGAAGGGAAAATGCGGTGGAAAGAGAGAGATTGTTTTTTGTAAAACTCAAGGGGTGAGATTGAAAACACTGGGATTAGGGGCTGAAAGAATCGGTTGGTATAATCAATAAATTAGGACAGCAACAGACGAGAAAGCATGGACAGAAGGGGTGGGAAAGAAAGGGTGAAGCGATCATTGCTCTACTGGTCCTGTACAGTGGGAAGAAGAGAAGAGTTGTGTGCAAATGTGATAGAATCGACTGGCTAGAAGGAGGTATGTAAAGTAAGAGACGACTGTAGAGGAGGCAGCAGTATACTGGGTTGGATGGGGACAGGTAAGGCACTGGGGGTTGAGGGGTGAAGGCTTGGGGTAGGCACTCATTAACTAAGGGTTGAGGACACTGAGGAGCACAAAATGCTAGCGGCTAGGCAGAAAGAGCGGAGCGGAAAGTCACAATGGGTTCTCTGTGTGGAAGACAGAAGGAAGACAGGGTCGGGCGGAAAGGTAGCGAAGGCTGGCCATTGAGACTGATCAGCGTCGCTGCGGTTCCGTCGACCCACGAATGGGGGAAACGAAAGCTAGACAGAAACACTACGGGATGAGTGCGTTGGCCAAGACTGTACAGTGATGGGTGGTAGGGCGGGCGGCATGTCATGCTAACTAGGAGCTACTCGAACGAATGCTAAAGGAGGGTAAGGCTAAGATGGGACGACGACTGCAAACGGGGATAGAGAATGCTACTACTCGGCTGCAACAACGAGGGAAACACACGATAAGAGGCTACAAGTGAGAGACTACACGGTTGACGGGTGATAAGCACTTATTAGAGACGAGTAAGATGTGAAGGTAAAACAATGATGAGAGGAGGGGGCCTTGCGAGCAAGGCTTAAAGGGGGACGGGGAGTCGGAGGGGAAGGAGTGGGTGTATCACATTGGAACGGTTCTCGACCGGTCCGCCGTCATCGATGGCTGTGACTGCCCCCGTATGAGAGAGAGAGACGTCTCTTCGTTCGTTGAGACGGATCGGTCGCTGCCTGGGGCGACTAAGAGGGGAGAGTCTACTGGGAGGAGGCATTGGAGAGCGAGGCGAAGACGGGAAGACGGGGAGGGGGAGAAGAGGACGAGACGGCAGATGAAGAGGGCTGAGGGACCTTCGGCTCGGAGATGGTCCACGCGACGATGTCGTGCATCAGACCGTCCCTGAAGGAACACTTTCTCATTTGGACAGCATTCTCGAGAAATTGACTGTGTCAATGGACCATACGTGGTCACCGACCCGAAGTGTGGGTGGTAGGCCGAAATTTCTTCGAAATTTTAATTTGGTAGGCCTATATTTTCTACAAAATTTCAATTGGTAGGCTTGCTTTTTTACACTGGTTGTCCCGTTGCAATGGACTATCTATCTCAACAACGTACATCTTGATGCCCTCCTCGATGCTCTCCTTCTTCTGCTGTTGTTGGTGTTGTTGCTGGGAGACGTGCGGGGGTGGGTAGACGCTGGTCAGCAGGCCGAGAGGCGTGTCGTCGATGTCGAGTGAAGGCGAGAAGCTGCCGATCGGCGACTCCGAACCTGCACGTCCTTGGTGAGGAGGTTAGCGGGCTTAGGAGAAGCAAAGGGGTCAGGAAAGGCTCCGCTTTCATTGACAACGAAGCTGATTGCTTTTATGCAAAAGGAGAACAGAAATTTGAAGCTATGCTTTGAAAAATGTATCGCTGTTCCACCAAGTGCAGTTGTACTGTGATTCGATTAAACATTCGATAATCGCAGTCTGTTTATGTGTACTCTCTCCCTCTCGTTCGGACAATGAGCTTACCGGAATCGGCTGAGCTACTGCTACTGGCGGGCGAGTCACCCAACGATCCGCAGTAGGCTGGCAAACGGGTCGGAGTGGACGGGACCTGAAGGCTGACGGTTAACGATTCTTCGGGTTACGGTAGCGACGAACGAGAGAGGTCTACACTACACCTTGCGAACCGTGTTGGAGAGGCCGGAGAGGGACGAGATGGGACTGAGGGGAGACGAGGCCAGTTGAGGCAGGCTGCCCAGCGAGCTGGGAGGGTCCATCTTGAGGACCTGCTGCTTATTCGAGGCGGCCGTCGCCTGTGCTTGTCGCTGCATCTGCGCCGCCATCAACTCCGACTCCGAGTGGATGAAGTGACATCTGCATAGGGTTAGTCTCTTGATACGTACGGTGATCCGCTTATGCAGTGGATGACTGCCGTCAGTAATCAACTATGAAGCAACGGACTTTGGATTATTCAAGTATCTATAGTTTCTTGCAAGCCTCTTCCCCTACCTCGGTCCGTAAGGGCAGTATCCAGTCTGGTGGAAGGACTGACAGGCCTCCGTCTTGTACTTGGGATGCCGAGGAATCGGTCGCTTCTCGTGCTCACCGTGTGCGTATTGACACCTCAAACCCCCCACATTCCCTCGAACGCAAGACTATATATATATTGCCCTTGTTGCGATCCGTGTGTTGTGGTGTATTATAAGTACTGCGCTTCTTTCGTCTCGCGTCTCTTTTTTGCGTCCTCTCTTGTTGCCTGAGGCGTGCAATCGCTCGATAAAGAAGAGAACGCTTGAGCGGGAAAGCGCGCGCACGGGAGAAATAGAGAAGCAGACAGGGGAGAGCACAGAGAAGTTCGCAAGCGAACTCCGCGTGCGGTGAAGGTCAACATGCCATATACTGCAACAAAGGGAGCGAGCGCGCTAATCGGACAGCTTCTCAAGTGAGCCCTTCTTGCTCTTGAGAGGAGAGAAAGGCACTCTCGGGCCATATGATGATGTAAAGTAGTTAATCGCAGCTAATTAACTCTCGATTGGCACTGGATGTGTAACTGAAGAGCCAGGTCATTGCGAACCACAATGAAGTGTACGAAGGGACACACGGTTTGGCTCGGTCTTGGTCTCGCACAAGGTGCGAGAGATGAGGGTGTAAGAGCTGCGTTCAAACGTGTTTCCCTCTTCCCTTCTACTCACCTCTCGCCGTAATTGCACCGTCCATGGTCCATCCAGCTGCGGCACAGTTCCGTCTTGTACAGCTTGGGATTCTTCGGCGCGTGGCCGAAAGTGCCCGGAGAGGGACAGCTGCTCGAGTTCACTGCAACTATCGCTATCGAAGGGGCTTATCTTCAGCCTAGACAGACACGCTCTTACGAAGCAGTCTAGAGGGGGTCTACGCATCGCGTCGGGGGGAATCCGTCTGGATGGGGCTCAAAGACTCGGTCGAGGCTGGTCTCTACTCCCGACTCACGTTTGGTGTTGCCGCCCATCGAGGGAGTGGACGGAGCCGTAGCCGGAGAGTGCAACTGGCCGAAGCTGGCTGTGGACGAGCGACGAGACTGAAGAGAGAAGGACAGCTGTTAGGGAAGGAGGAAGGGAGTGGGAGGGGAGGGGCTGCTCCTTTGTGCAAGACTACCTGTGCTTGAGCCTGTGCTGCGCCGAGTGCCGAGTTGTAGCGAGACCTGAACGGGACGGCGTTGAGAGGGTATACAGTGGTGGATGGCTTGATCTAGCTCGTCAGTGATTCTATATCTAGCGATTACGTAGTTTAGCCAGCTAGTAAGAGTATTCTACTGACGGAGCACTACGAAATGATCAAGGTGATGAGATCTAGAGCATAGATGATGATCAAGAAGGTGTGGGGAAGACTCACGCCGCAGCTAGGGCGGCCATCTGCAGCTGTGCGAGTTGTGACTGTTGCGAGGGGAGGAGCAGGTCGGAGGTCGTGTGCTGAACGGAAGACACTCTTCCCCTTCCGTCCAGCCTCCTCGACTCCGTCTTCTTCTTTTGCTCTCTTTCTCTCTCCTTCCCTTCCTCATTCCCTCCTTCCGAGCGGCATTTGCCGGCCCATTGCGAACTACTGCCTATATTGCCCCTCACGAAACGACCCCCCGAGTCTGCTCAATCGAGCAGAGTAAGCAGTAACCGATGGAAGGAATGATCTTGGATGGAGGAGGGTAACTTACGAGTCCGGGGGGCGAGAGGGTGGCGAGGAGCGAGAGCGAGAGCAGATCGTCGTCTGTAACATATATATTATTGACGAGAAAGGTCCGTCAGTAAACTCATTCCTACTTTGCCTGGACTCTCTTCATACCGCTTTACTCTCTCGTCAAAAGTAGGAATGAAACGACGGAACGGAACTTTTTCCTCAATCATATTTACTCTCTTCGAAGCATCTTGTGATTCGCATTGATCTACTACGATCAAACATGTAATGAGGCACGATCGTCGAAAGAGTCTCCATCCTACACACATTCCCTCCTTCCCCTCCTCCACCATGCGCCCCTGTCCCCCGTCTCCTCCCCTCTCCCTCCTCCTCGCTCTCTCGCCCTCCTCACTCTTCGATCATCTATCTCACTTCTGCCTTTTTCCCTCCCCACAGCACTCGTCTTCTTCTTCTTCTTCCTCAGCTGTTTCGACACTATTACTGTTCTAAATGTGGATAGATGCAGCATGTGACTAGGGGCGGCAGTTGTCTGTGTAGGCGAGTGGTGGTCAGCCATTCAACGGGAGAAGTCTCCCAGTCTGTCTCTCTCTCCGTTCTTCCAGAACAGGCACATCGCGCCTCCGTTCCCAGTTTCGCACGCGCGATCCATCGAAGGGCGACAAGTCGAGAGCTCCGCCAAAACAGGCAGAATAGGCCATAGACATCAAGCTACACGATGTTATCACGGGACAAGAGGGGAAGAGGCGCTGCTCACACAGATGTCTGTTGAGTTTCGGATCTTTCTATGTCCTTCTGTCTATTCCTCTTCATGCCTGGACATGTCGATAATAGGTAACAGTGAAAATCTAGTGCTTAGGAATATTGTTAGGAGGAGTGGGGCTTACTTATGGATGTGTCGGAGAGGGCGGGCAGACTGGAGGACGACCAGTCGAGCAGACTTCCATCCGAGACCGACGAATCGAAGAGCGACTGCAAGAGGGGAACGGTTATCCGCTGATTATCTACCCAAGCATTTATATTTCGGCTACACCATATATTTATCGCGGACTGGAGAGGGTGCTAATAAAGTGGGCAGACGGGCCTCGTGAGCTAGCGCGTCACTCGTGTCTCATTATGCACGTAGTCGACTCGATGGTCGATCTGTGCTGCGAAGCAAGGCTAAAGGCGGAAGGAGCGAAAGGGCATACAAACGCTGGGCACGATTCGCGAGCAATCTCTACGTGAACGATTGTATGAATGGATGCGGGCAAGAGGAGATGGGATGAATGGCGAGTTGCGTGATTCTCGTCCAACGAGGGATTCGACTACGGTTTGCACCGTTCTGCTTCTTCGATGCTTCTCCCTCCCCCTTCTCTCTCCGTAGTACGCAAACAAAGGCTCTCTGCCCGCCCTCGACGTCTTCAGCGCAACCCCGTGAACTGATCGGAGGAAGGGCAAAGAGGAGAGGGCAGGGGGGACGGTAGACTGAGAGGGGACGAGAGGGGAACTACGTGGTGTCATTACACGTAATAAGGCAACGCGACCGAACAAGAGTTAACAAGCTACAGCACAAAAAGAGCGGCTTGGACGTTACACAACAAGAAGAAAAGGGATGGATGGGTGGCAGCATATTGGCGACTAATCTCGCATGGCAACAACAGATCACCAATCAAAGCGGCTTAAGTATTGTAGAACAGAGACAAGCTAACCGTAGGGAGAAGAGGGTACTTGATACAGCAGAGACAGGATAACGGAAAAGCAGAGCTAGTGGTACTACCGCATCAGTGAACGATCCTTTGATCGACGTCTGACAGGGGTAAAAAGTGAGGGTGCGCGCCCATGCTTACTGTGAGCGAAGCGGAAGTGGGAGAGAGAGAGAGACGCGAGAGACGAGAGTGATGGGCAATCCAATCGTGCGCCTTGATGCCCTCAGGGCTGGTTCGTTGCGCAATCCCTAGCGTTCGAGTTAGCGCGCGATGGAAGGGGAGGCAGTAGAGTAGATTAGACAAGGCGAGAGAACGAGACAGTTCCGTTCGGACTTGTACGGCCTTGTAAGAAGAGAGTGGAGGGACGAACAGAGAAGAAGCTGGTAATAGAGAGGGAGGGGGAGAGAGTAGGAAGCACGCTAGAGTGAGCGGAGGGAAGGAGAGGGAGGGAGGGCAGTCATACACTCTCGACACAGGAAGTGGAGAGGGAGAGGAGGCAATGAGATGGTCGCATGATTCAAGTACGAGACGAGTACGGCTAGCTTACTCGGTCTGCGGTCATTCCTTGGGATGATTTTTTCTCGGAATATCTCCGAAAGTTCCGGAGATATCTCCGAATACGGGGAAACCACAGGGTAAGAGCAAGCCATCCCCGATGGCTTGCTCTTACCATACTACCGAATGCTGCCAATCTCGCATATTATAGAGCGCTTCTGATATCTGAAGCTGTAGAGAAAAATGCGAAGGCGATCACTGTCCGACCTTGCACAACTGGTAAATAGCCCCTCCCCCTGTTGATGGGTGGTGCCCCTAATATCGTCGTGTCCGTCTGAACAGCCGGCCAAAAGCATACCGCGCACCCGTCTAACAAAGAGATGAAGAAGGGGGGAGGGGAGTAGCGATGACCTGTGTGAGAAATAGGGTGTGGCACGAGTGAGTCCAGATGGATGCACAAGAGAGTGGAGGGGGGTATACCCCCCTGTATAAATGGGAGGCGATGCACCCACAGGGGTCGGTCAGGAAAGAAAGAGCAGCACAGAAGGAAAGAAAGGAGGGGAGGACAGCAGCGATTAATTGCCTCCTTGTCTCGTTGGAATGGAGAGGAGACCAAGAGACATCTGATCGGAGTCACTTCTCTCGGTGGTTCTTGTGAGAGAAGAAAAAGGAGAAGGGAGATAGATAGTGGGCAAGGGAGAGGGTATGACCGATACAGCGATGAAAAGTAGAGAGGGAGAGAGATGCGGAAGGGTAAGGGGGAAGAGAGAAAGTCTCGGGAGGCTTTATTGCCACAGTCGTTGGTGGCTGGGGGCACTGCGGGATTTAGAGGCTCAGCCGCATGGGAAATCGGGAGTGGAGGCTAATGGCCGTCGGTAGAGAGAAGAAGTAATACGGAGAGAGAGAGAGATCAGCTGATAAGTGGAAGTGTTGGTGGCATACGGAAACAGAGAGGGGGGAGATAGGGGAGCGGAAGGGGGGGAGGGAGAGGGGAGAGGGGAGAGATCGCGCGACACTGAACTGTCTCGACTCGTGTTTGCATTGCGCGTGAAGTGATAGGGGAGGACCTCCCCCGGGGCAGACATTGTCTAAGCAGAAGAGAGAAGAGAGAAGGGGGGAATGGTTCGGAGGCACGTAGGAGAAGGGGGAGAGTGATAGTCGATGATCTGTGTGGTCGGAGGAGGGCAGGCCACTCGAGAGGGGAATAAGGGGAAGAGAGGGTGCCAAGGGCGAACACGGCCACTTATAGCACAGTCAGGGGAGGGACGACTGGGTGGGATTCTAGACTGATTATGTAGCCTTCTGAGGCTTACTATAAGGGAATAGAGTTAGCTACAGCTACCGTCAAGCTTGTAAATTGTGGGCCGTGTTTGAAACACTTGAAACAAGGCCATATCTCGGCTGGGAAAGGTCATACTGAGTTCTGGTTGGAATTTTTGGAATTCTCAGGACGAGATCTACTTGTGTATCAAGTTTGGTGATGATTAGACAACTCGAAACCGGTTAAAACGGCTTTTATCTTAGAAATCCCGATAAATTCTCGCTATCCTAGTTCGAACCTCTCCAATGCCACATTTTTACGTTTTAAAGGTCTTTAAACTTGAGGAATCGTTACCAAACTTGATACACAAATAGATCTCGTCCTGAGGATTCCAAAAATTCCAACCAGAAGTCTGTACGACCTTTCCCAGCCGAGATATGGCCTTGTTTCAAGTGTTTCAAACACGGCCCACAATTTACTAGCTTAACGGTACCTACACTGAGCGAAATTACCCCAGCTTTACGCCTTATGGGGTAAATTTTACACTGACTGGCTGGCGTAACTTTGAAATTACACCAGTCATCTGGGGTAAAGAGCTTTTGAAATTACCCCATAAGGCGTAAGCTGGGGTAATTTCGCTCAGTGTAGAAAGGGTTGAAAAACTCGGTTTATCTCAAAAGATGCTTATAGTACAGTTAGCGAGACTAGGTGGCTCGAGGAGAGAGCTGCTATCAGATAGTGGTACGATATCAGTCGTCACGAGACACTGCGATAGTGGAGTGAGAGGAGCATCAGAAGAACACGCTGATAAGGACGAAGAAAGAAGGAGAAGGAGAAGAAGGAGGGCGTCTGGCCGCAGATAAGGTCTTCCCGTTATCGGCCGATCGTAACTATCTCTCGCAGTCTGCGGAGCGAGTGCTACTAGTCGCTCTAGACTGCACATGAGGGCATTTGAAGCTCTCAGCTTCTGGAGTATGAAAATCCTGATACAATGATTGTAAAAGGGGACCGAACGCAATACTATGTTGCGCAGCCGGCGACCGTACGACTCTATTTATTGCTTCGGGCAATCTACCCATTACGTCATATCGTTGTGATCCGCCCATAAGCGACGCAATCCGCAGGCCAATCCGTTGGACAGGATCATCGGTGGCCCCTTCACTCCCTCTGCTTCTCTCCCGCTCCCCCCTCCCAATCTCTCCTCTCCCTCTCGTATCTTCTCGGTGTCTGCCATCCAGTTCGAGCTCGCACACCGTCGGTCGACCAAAATATTGACCCGAAGGACAGGAGAGGAGGAAGTTGAGAAGGACGAGTGAGGAGAGTAGGCGAGTGATAAGTGAATCAGCAAGGGAAGAGGAGACGGGAGGACGACACAACTTGTACTGATGAGGAACGGGAGGCTAATGAGAGGCGACTGGAACACTCGAGGGAAGGGTGATCTACGCTTCGATGTACACCTCTACTGGACTATTCACGAGCAAGCACAGGAAAACTCGCCATAAACCGCAGAAGACGCCTGCAGTAGGGGAAAGAAGGACAAGAAGAAAGAGCGCTCGCTATCGGATTGATACCGCCTGGGTATCAGGCAATGTAGAGGGAGTGTGCGTTGATCTCGCACGCTATGTGGAAGAGATCGTAAGACGTGACCGGGATCTCACGCGAGAGTGCGATTCCCTCTCAGAGACCACACTGAGAAAAGGTTCCGTAACTTTTTTGGAATAATTTCAGACCTGACGATACATCAGGCAGGAATGGATTGCGTAAAAGGATACGGAATATTCCCGATGCTTCGAAAAATTAAATTTAAGGGAAACTTCTTCCAGTGCGTATAGGCATAAACGGGAAGAGCAGCAGCAAAGGGAACGCCGGGTCTGAATGGTACACGGATGGTGTTAGCGTGATCCTAATCGGCTTACGCACACTTTTGGTGACAGCTGGTCACCGTCGGATTCGGTTGTTTCCGTACCAGGAGCTGGAGATGAATGAAGTGGATCGGGGAATTCCGATGAAAGGGCAGAGCGGAAGGTCTGCTGCCGATCTACACACAAAAACTGCATAAGCGGCGGTATCGGTTAAGTGACTCTACTGGACACAGAAGAGAGTTGCGATGCATTCGAGATAAAAGAGGAGAGGGGAAAAGAGATATGGAACGATCGGGTGTCAGCTGATGTAGCGCATATGAAACGGGACTCGAACAGGCGTCTAGACAGAGCAATGGATGGAAAGGCGTGGAAATCACTCTTGATCGAGATGCACCGATTCAGTACTGTCGAATCAAGTGTTTTCCATGAATACACTTCACGTAGTATGTGAAAGAATAACAATACGGTTATTGTTGCACAGAACCACGGAAGGTTTCTGTGCAACAATAACTAAAAAGGATAGACAGCGAAAAGCACTTGATCGGCGGTGATAGACTGATCAGTACTCTAGTATAGAACAAGAGGGAGATGGCTGAGTGTGAAGTAGTCGATGATGAGGGATAGAAGAGAGCAAGGGGAGGAGGAGACAGACACTTACTGTGAAAGACAAACTAGACACTGTCTCGACTGATTAGTGCAAACACACTCTTCGAGTAGAGGGGAGGGAGGATCGAGGGGAGAGGACTCGGCTTTACAATTGGGATGCGACGAGGGAGCGAAGGGATGAGGAGGGAAGGCGAGGGGAGGACTCGAAGAGGGCACAAGCTTTACACACACACGATAGAGCGATAGAGAGATAGATGGATGGGCCTATTCGGGAGTGGTCTCCGACTGGTACTATGCACACACATGTAGCATTGTACTCGGTCGTCCCGTCACTCCCCTCTATAGCCCTATCTCTCCCCTCTCCCCTAGCCTGCCCTGCCTTCGCTTCACGCATGACATCCGAGGCCGTGCAATCCAGACCTCTCACCCCTATATCCCCTCCTCCTCCTCCTCCTCCTTCCCTCAACAGTTCTCTCCCCCCGTTACGGGGCTCATTTCACGCCCTCGTGCCTTTCGGGGTTTCAACCACTCTTCTCCTCATATGCTCGCCTTTCTTGACTCACAGGAAGCTATTCGATTTAGGAATGCATCTCTGACGAATTTACTAAAATGCTATAAGACATGGAAGCCATTGGCCTTTTCACAGTGTTCTGACAACAGTGAAAATGTTATGCGAACGAGATGCCGAAAAATAACCCTGATTTCGGTAGGAACTCTCGCACGGAAAACACCGTATCCTACGCATTTTGACTCGTTCGCTTAACATTTAGAACACTATGTGCTTCCGATCCCCGCTTTTCCTTCTCCACTCGACTTAGCAGCGGTGCCGTGAGTGGGGGAGTGTGCGTCGTGCCTCACAATATTGACACAGTCGACTGTTTTGACCCCCAGCTGAAGGAGAAGGGGAACAACGATGTGCCATTGTGCTGCCCCCTACACGGGAAACATGAGAAAAGGCATGAGAAGAAAACAAGGAGAGTGAAGAGAAGGGAAGAGAGGGCTAAAGAGGGGCGAGAAAGGAGAGGAAATGGAAGAGGAGAGGGTTGTTGTGGGTGCGGTAATGATCATTCGATAGAGGAGAATGGGAAGGGAAGAACAAGGGACAGAGGAAGGGTCGAAGATAAGACAGCGAGGGGGTAGGGGTGGGAACGTGTGGGCATGGCTATTTTGATGGGTGGTGACCGAGGAGACTAAACAAGGCAGAATAACGTTATGGCGTTGGGAAAAAGAGTGCAACAATACGATGTAATGCAAAAAATGGGAGAAGCAAGGCAAATGTTGTGAAGACTCTGCTCTGTCTCTCGCTGTGCTCGCTCTTCTCACGAATGGGGGCAATGTGTAGGGCAGGCTAAGGAGTACGAGGAGGAAGTATCTCTGCACAGGTGAGGGGAGGGGACGGACGACTTGTACTATCAACAAGGAGGGGGAGGGGAATGTTGTCTACGAGGGTACTACGAGGAACAGCCACAGTGGACAACTATACTCTAATTTTTGACAACTTGAATCGTTATACGGAACACCATGGATATTATAACGATATATTCTAACGATATCTTATTGTAAGACTCCGATCTTCGGTCCCTTCGGATAAAGTAGCCAAATTTGAAGGAACATCAATTCTCTAAAAGGGCCGTACATAATCCGGATGAGTCGGATTTGGGGATTGGGGTAGAAGATGTGAAAATACAAGCTGCGCAGCTAATGCCCATTATAAGTGATGTGAGCTTAATATAAATTGCAAGGGCTTGAACAAGCAATTTACGGTATAGTTCAAAAGTAAACGGTGAACTCCGCTCTTTCGCTGCAGCGAAAGGTCGAGAGTGCCGACGATTTGGAATGAATGGAAATAGGGGGAGGGATGGAAGGAGAGAACATGGGAAGTGTCTGTCTATGAATAAACTATTCCGAGGGAAGGGATGGGGTGCACGACGCCGGCACAGCTGTCGACTTATGAGGGAAGACTGGGAGGTAATCGGGAGGGAGAGAGGGAAGCTTAGGTGGAAAGGGAAGGGAGAGGGAGGTTGGGAGGTAATCTAACTAGAATACAATAGACGAGTAGTCGACGGCGGGAACTAGAATAAAGAAGACGGGAAATGCGAAAACCGTAGAGAAGTGATCAGAGTTCGTTGTGTGAACAGCGACAGACGAAGCAGTTTGCTTATGATATGAGACGGGTGAAGGGGATGGGGAAGACTCTTGGAGAGGCAGCAGAGATGAGCGAGTGTACTGTAGCCTACAGTATACTCGAGATGCAATGCATATTGCAAGATCATTTATATCGGATCGGGTCTTGGGAACTGCACTCTTGAAAATGATTCAGTTCGGCGGCACGTAGTCTGTGTCTACATATAATATATCAGTATCGGACAGGGGTGCGAGCACTGTATTATAAAGTCTAAGCGAACCAGCCAAAATGTTTGGGTCGAAATGTACTCCAAGCGATAGCTCGTACTGCGATCAGAGATATTTTTCGGCATATCGTTTGCTTAACATTTTCGCTACTGTCTGTCTGAACATTGTTCCCGTAATGCTTCGTTGCTTGAGCGCTGTCTTCGACGCGTCAACAAATACAGTAGACAGGCACACTCTCATTGTGTCTGGCCAGCCATGTGTTACAGTACCCCATCAGTGGCGAGAATAGGAGCTTTTGTAAGAAAAGCTCCGTATTTGCCTAGTAACAGCTACTGCAGAGACTTTTTTTGTTTCTGAGCAACTACGTAACTCTTCAGTGACTGTACAGCTCTTCTATTGGAAAGCGTCTTATGCGCAGCACATACAATGGCTGCGTCTACGCTCCTTCCTGGCTACCGTAACCCTACAGTATGCCCCCTCCTCACCTGTCCTCCGCCAAACAGCAGATTCGGTCGGTTGACGGCCGACGACTCGAGGGAAGCGGTGGCTGCAAGAGCGATTGTAGTTTGATCGGAGACTACACTCTAGTTTGTGGTTTGATCGGAATATCGTCTGATATCGTGCTTACTCGTGGTGGAATTGGCGGTGACGGGCGGGAAGAGGGATGTGAGCTTGTCCATTCCCCCTAATGAAGGGAAGGGAGGATCGAGCATCTGGAAACAGGCTCCATTTGAATTGTTTTGAATTCCCGCCTTTTATTCTCGCGAATACTCTTCACGCTGTGTGGTAACTGCAGTGACGAAGGCACGGCAAAAAGAGAGAGAGAGGGGAGGAGGATTCCGGGAGAGGAGAGATAAGAGGGAAAGAGGGAGAGGTAATAGAGATAGGGGTAAGGAGAGAGTCAGACAAGAAAGTAAAGAGAGAGAGATATTATTACACCGACCGCCGGCTGCTGCCGTTCTCATGCATCTCTTCATTCTCCTTCTCTCCATCTCTCCCCCTCTCATTCTCTCTTCTCCCTCCCTCTCCCCTCGACTCCTCTCCCTCTCATAGCACTGCGTGCGACATACTCTCTAGCTCTTCTCTTCAAGTAACGAGAGACGAGAGGGAGGGAATAGTTAGAGAGAAAAGGGAGAAGAGAGAGAAGAGGGAAGGGCGATACCTCAAGAACTGCTGTGCGTGTTCATTCCGCGAATGCCAAAGTCATCGATCAGAGAGAGGTGGACTTTGAGAAGTTGAGAGTATACTGACAACGGGAGAGTAGTGATCGGGGTTGATCCCATCGATCACTCAACGTGTACTACTCTACTATTACTCGAGATGAGCAACAATCAGAGGCCCAGGCTTATAAATCGTAAGCTAACGGCCTAAGTGGATGAGAGTGCTGCATAGCCTATGATGACGTGATAAGTAGTCGCGTTGACCAAGAGGGGTCTGATCAGTGCTTCTTGCAATTCTCATGCGCAAATGAACGGTGAGATGGTCAGGGATCGTCTCAAGATCTATACGGTCCGTGTTTGAGCAAATTGCAAACTTCGACGGGAAAGCGAAGCGGTAAGGATTCAGACACAGTAGGAATGAGATTACTGGCGGAACTTTTTCGTCAGTAACGTGAGACCTCTCGCATAAGCATGACATCACGACCGAGACATGATCGCGCTCTCGTTCACAATGGCAGAAGAGGGGGTTGAGTGGTCGAGAAGAGGAGAGGAGGCGACGAAGAGAAGGGAAGGGGAGGATAGGCAGACGGTACAAGAACCGAGTTATGCGCACTCGTCGGAAACTTGCTTACATGTACTCTCTCTCCCCTCTCCATCTCCATTACCTCTCTCGACCCCTCTCCCCCTTCTAAGGAGGCGTTCTTCTTCGAGAACTCGAGTAGAGAACGATGTGAAGGTTGATAGGAGGGAAGGGAAGGAGGAGAAGGGAGAGAAACTGTGTACGGGAAGGAAGTCTTGAGAGGGAAGGGGAGTAGGAGACCGAGGGAGAGGTAGTCTGCGAGGGGAGACCGAAAAAGGAGGAGAGGCGCGATTGATCAAGGGAGATGATCGCGCGATCGAGAGTGGTTACGGTAGCCGTCTAGAGGTACTGTAGTAGGCAATTTCTAGAGAGCTGGGAATAGTTGGCTAGTGCTGATGGTGAGGGAAACTCCCTTGAAGAGAGACGCAGACTAGAGTTTCATTTTGAATCATTTTCCCGGTTATGTTTCACGCTGCTATAAGTAGCGGAACATATCGGAGCATGAACACTGAAGCATATTTGAGGAAAAGGCTCAAAAAGAGAACGATAGAGCAGATAGCCGTATCAATTCATAGTGGTCAGCCACCAATCAGAGAATGGTGTAAGAGGGAGAGAGCAGACACTCACTCACACAGACAAAGTAACGCGAAATGACTGCCCGTTCCCTCGCTTATTGTAAGAATGAACGAGAGTGAATCAGATGGAGAAGGAAGGGAAGAGGGAGGAGGGGAGATCGCGAGGAAAAGGGGGAGGACGAAGGAAGTGGAAGGGGGTGGAGACTAGGGGGGAGGAGATATGGAGATGACTTGGTCAGGGGAGATCAAAGGCCTAGATATGAGATAAGGTGGGATAATGAGTTTGGTGATAGGCTAGTTATCATAAGAGCGGCAACCTGTCATTGGTATTGGAGATGGGTTACTGTAGCGGCGCCCATAGTCACCGTAGTCAGGGCGTGTCACATTGGCAAGTCTCGATAACTGTATCGAGAGCAGTCATGAAGAGGACCTCTCAGGGAGAGAGTGAATGAAGGAGGAGAGAGAGAGGGAGAGGGAGGAGGAAAAAGTAGAGAGGAAAGGACGAGTGACGTCTGGAACAGTGTGTGGTAACAAAGGAAGGAGGAGGAATGGAGAGGGAGAGGGAGACCACGGTTGGAGGTAGAGAGAGAGGGAAAAAGTTGAGTGGTAAGGGGTCGAGAGAGAGAACCGGCCATGGCAGGGCACAGACACAGGCTGACGCACGAGAAAAGTTTGACTCGGCGACCCCCTCTCCCCCCCTCTCCCATTTACCTGTTAACCTCTCACCCCTACTCTCCCTCGTCCAAATTGACGACGTCAATGTACCGGTTAGACGACTTCAAACACTCGAACCCTGACCTCGGCGGTGTTGTCAGAAGACAAGAGAGAGAGGGTGGGGTTAAGAGGTAAACGGGAGGGGGAGAGGGAGAGAGAAAGTAAAGAGAGAGAGAGAGACAGCAATACTAGAAGAGTGAATGGCACAACGCGAAGCCAGTAGGTCGAATAATACGAACGAAAAAGAATGTAGAAGAAGAGGGAGAGGGACTCAGTCTCTCTCTCGAGAGAGAGTAACAGTCGAGGGGGAGACGATGTGGAATGACAGTCTGTATGTCATATTATGACAATACTGTCAGTGACAATGTCAACGGCTATGTCATTGGCAGCTTCCAGCCAGTGGCATACTGTCATAGTTTACGCGATACTCGCAGGGGGTCGATCGGCGCTCAGTGTTTGATGCGCGGAGATAAAAGACTTGTTCATATGGCCCGTCTCTGTGCAAAAACCGTCCGAGGGACAGGGAGGGCAGATGGGGGCAAAAAGGGGCCTTCTTGTGAGATCTCCCGCCTTCCCCTGTCCCCTCCCCTTCTACGGTCCTTTTTATTCGAGGCAAAGTGCAGGAGGCGGCCGTGAATCAGCGCCTGTGCAAGATAACAGACGGGACGACAATGGCCGAGGGTCTTATGAGAGAATATTCCTTCTTTCATTGCGAGCTGTAAGAAGGCGGAGGGTTAAAGGGCAGTTAGTGGGAAGGCCGAAGTCTACTGATTAGGGTTCGGAAAAAGGAAGCAACAAACGACGATTTTTTACCTACACCGTGAGCAAAAAATGAAAGGAAGTCGTCGTTTAGCGCTTCCTTTCCCAACCTACTGCTGATCAACTGTAGAAACTAGCTACAAAAGTTTCAATCGCACTGATTTGGCAGTCTTGCATAATGAAAATGTTTGCAATATGCTGGTAAAGACAAGCACGAGCTGATCATACGCTGAACTCTCTCCCAATTAGTCCTCAAAACACTCGGACTCGTACTGATTGATCGCATCTCGCTACTTTCACATCTGCTAGGTTCTAGGCGGGTTGAGCAAGAGGGTGGAGGAGGGAATTAGAAGAGGGAGAGAGAGGGTATTGAGAGGCAAAGTAACGAGGGAACGAGGGAATCGAGAGGAAAAGAGAGGGAGGGAGCGAACTCGGTAACCGATTTCATAGTCACTGGAGAGAAGAGACGGGGGAAACATGGATGGAAGGAGGAGGAGGAGAAGAAGGAGAAGGGTTCGCGTTGAATGCATCTTACTGTTTGGTTGGGGAGGGAGAGGAGGGAGAGTTAGGAGGTAAAGGGGAGAGGGAGGGAGAGAGTGCCGAGAAAGTGAGATAGAAACTGTGCGCGTCAACGGAAATAGACGCACTGCCTCTCCTTCTCTTCTTGCGAGTAGTATGTATGGAGAGAGTGTGTGCTGAACGTTTTCTGGGAAGACGGAGGATCAGGAGAGGGAGAGAGAGTTAGCAGGGAGGGAGAGAGAGAATTGAGAGGTACATGCAAAGGGGAGGGAGAGGTTAGGAGGTAAGAGACAGAAGAGGCGTGCGAACGACATTACAAGATCATATAGGCAAGGCAAACATCGGAAAGGGGAAGGGATAGAAGAGAATGGGAGGGAGATAAGAGGGGATTGAGGAACAGTCGATGGTGGGAAGGAGATGATGGGAAGTTAGGGGGGTATGCAGATTGGAAAAGATCAAAGATCAATCAAATGCGGGTTAGATAAAAGACCACTGCAAAGAGGAACAATGATGAGGTTTGACTGGGGGAGACAAGAACGACACTGTAATAGGTGATGTGAGGGGTATTGTATGACGATAGGGCAAGGGGGCGAGACTAATGCTGGAAATAGTACACTCTTGCAACCCTCCGCTCGCTATTGGGTCGTCGAAGCTAAGTAGAGGGGATAGGGGGTGTGTCCTGGTATGTGCTCTGACAAAGGAGGTATACGGTAGGTCGTTACAGTAACCCTCGCGTGAAGATTTAGAGTAGACTGGCTAAGGAGAGTGCCATCAGTCAACTCCACAAAGGTCCTGTCACTCGCCCCTCCTCCTGCCAGCTTCGTCTCGGCATAATAACAAAGCATTCATCACCCGCCTGGTGACTTACTATCAGTGAGGGAAGTGGTAATGACAAGGAGAGCACAGAGACCAGTGAGGGAATGAGACTCCTCATCCCTCTGGAACAACGGCTAGTCTGATCGGGGCAGGCATTTATTTACGAGGGGCATTGCCACTGCGGGACAAAGGTGTTGATTGCGCCAGCTGGGACAGGGAGCCCTTGGTCTGACCGGGAAGGGAAGATGGAATGGTGGGAAACACAGATTCATGGAAATACAAGTACACCAAAACATAGTTCTAAAAAGTCGTAGCAATACTCGGTTATATTATGGGGACACCCTCCTATTTATACGGTCGACCAATTATTGTCGGGAGGACCACTAATGCCAATCTAGCGCACGGTGACTTTGCTTGTCGATTAACCCCTCCTCTCGCCCTCTTCCCCTTTGCTCTCTTTTCCTCTTTTCCCTCCCCCCTCAACTGGAATCATTTCCTCAAATGTTGTGAGTAAGCAAACACGAAGATGAAGGGAACGATCAGGAGAGAATAGAGAAATAGATTGCATCGACGAATCGAAGTGATCACGGTTTTTTAGGGCTACACTTTGCCTAGCAATAAGATATTCGGATAGGAACCTATATCTCTAGCATATGCATATGTACGATGTGATATTCGCTCAGTTCTGGATTCTAGCCTCGATGGAACGCTCACATTATCAGGTAGCGTTTGCGAATAACAGCAAGCCTTGGGGCAGAGTTCGGGAAATCCGCGATCTGACTCCCTCCCTTCCCCCTCCTCGCCCATCCGTCTTCTCTCTTTACTTTACTCCGTTTTTCTCCTCCCGCTCTTTTTACTCTCCCTCTTTCTTCCCTCGTCCTCTCCCCTTCTTCTCTACAGTCGATTCGACTCGCAGTACTTTTTTTCTAGTCGCCCACCGATACTTGCCAAACCACTGGGCCGTTCACTGAAACAAGCAGACTCGCGTAATTCGGGATCAATCATAACTCAACAAATCGCAACTCCTTGATCCAACACTTTTTATAATCTTAGCTAACATTGGTGATTGTTGTAGAAAGTATCTAAGATCGCGCACGGTATCTCTTCCCTCTTCGTAATCTAAATATCTCGTCGCTTCCTTTGTTGTTGCCCGAGTGTTTATGCCTTCCCCCCTCTTCTCTTCTCTTCTCTTCTCTTCTCTTCCCCCCAATATGTCCCCCCAGATCACGAGGACCCGACACGGAAATATTTTTAAGACGAAGACGACTACAGGCCGCGCGCAACAAACCCGGCGTAAATACGTTTCATTACCACCGGGGGATTGCGTGCCGTTACGTTTAGGGCTGACCCTAGATCAGGTTGATTAGTTGGCTAGATAGATAGATGTTTATCCGCCCTTTACATAGAGAAAAACGATGAAAGGCTACAGATCCTAGTAGAAATCAAAATTAATGATAGTGTGATAACTCGTAGGTTTCTTTACATCTCTTCTGTGGGCCTCTTTGGAAAAATTAGGGTAACGGAGTTTATTAGTACACAATGTTGAGTGATTGCGATCTCTGCCCCACAGTGATCCGACCAATGCAACAGGGGGCGCAGGGTGGGGTTCGAACCCCCGACCATCCGCTTGCAAAACGAACGCGCTATCCACTAGGACACAGCGCCAACTGGTTGCACAAGTCAAGGCGTGCATGTATTGTTGCTGTATCTCTAATCGGAAAATGGTTTCGGAAGAGCGACGGAGCAACTTTGGCAGGGTATAAC
>LS888694.1:37955-49260 GCA_900490955.1 Micoletzkya japonica | reverse complement strand
CAAGAAATCGAAACAAAACTCTCCGTAGTGTTGTGGAAGGGTATAAGCTCTATCATATGGCACTAAGTTCGTTTTTGAGTCTCTTATAATCTCTGAGAAATAAGGGTTTTACGTCTTCAGCAGGGTCAAAATGCACCTTTTCACTGATATTTTGCTTAGATCCTTTGAATATACGAAACTTTTCCTAATATTCAACAAAAAAAGGCAAAAAACCGGAAGAAAAATGATAAACTGGTGCGCGAGCGCCAAAATTTCCTTTAGAGAGTAAGCCGTGGTGTGCCTGCGAGTGCACGGCGCGGACGACGTTTTCGAAACGTCATAACGCCGCACTCCCTTTAGGGTCGAATCACTGTGTGCCCCACAGGAGATGAACTGTGCCCGAGTGCAAACTGGTGCGTCACTCTCTCTCTCTCTCACAATGCTTTGTCTATCCCTCTCACAGATTGATTTGTGCTCTCTCTCCCTCTCCCCTCCCTCTCCCTCTGTGATGTCAATCTCGAGTAGCGCAGACTAGTAGGACAGTCACGGTAGAGAGGTTATTGCGAGGGAGTTAGCAGGCAAAGGGTAGGGAGCTGGCAGAGAGAGAGGGAGAGGGAGAGGGAGACATGATCCCAAGTCAGGGAGAGGCACCACAAAAAGAGGGAGAAATAAAAGATGTGCCATGAGATACATACACAGAGAAGTTGCACACAAGTAGACAGAAGAGAATGAATGGAGGAGGTTGAGGAGAGACGGGAAAAGATGGGAGAAGAGGGAAGGAGGAGAGGAGAGTTACTCTCCCTGACTAGACTGTTTCTGAGAGTCCCGGAGAAGGCACATCGATTGGGTTCGAGAGGACCAACCTTGGAGTGCAAATCACGTTTTCATTTCAATAATATAGCTTGAAACAAGGATGAAAATGATCACAAAGACGCGCTTTGATATTTTTCGTGTATAGGCAATGCACGTAGCAGAGCGCATGCCAATAAAAAAGGAAATTTTTAGTCTCCAATATTCTGGCTTCGCTATGATCTGAGCGAAGCCAGAATATAGGAGACTAAAAATTTAATTTTTTTTCTCATAGTGATAAGTGGCCGTAGCCGGCATGAACAGAAAAAGGTAAGAAGAATTTCGGAAGGCACACAATCATTTCTCGTGTCTGAGTGATCACCTCGTCTAGACTTCTTCCTAGTTGTTTTCACGAAAAAAATAAGATAGGCGATCGGAGGGCACAGACGGTTATGAGAACGTTTCAGCAGGTTTGCATCTGGCAAAACTTATGTATCTTATTTAGTTTTTTTTTCTGAACTTATATTTGGTTTTATAAATCGCGCGACGCGTATAAAAATATATGTGCGATTTTGGTGGAGCTAGGAACTTGGGTAGAGTGAATTTAGGTATGGGCTTATACAGTTTTTGAATGGCACGTACTCGGCAAACCCTCCGAGTAATGCACATAATAGAGTGTCGGAGGGAGAGGCTCAAGTGAACTCGCACACTGATAGAGGGAGAGAGAGAGAGAGTTAAAGGGCCCCTCTGAGGACATTACCAGTCCTCAAGAGCACATTTTGAACATTCATTTATTTTTATCTGTAGCAGAACACAAATGTCTTCATTCTTTCGATAAGCGATGCCAACGAATCAGACCGCTCGCGCGCTACAGTATTCGCAAAATGACATTCGTATTCGCGCGGTCCCTGAAGAGCAATGTAACTTTGCATAAAACTTCTTGCCTCATTTGAACAGCGGAGAGTGGCGCGAAAAAGATGAAACTATAGGATTGTAGGTTTTCGACATTGCTCTTTCAGATGAGAGGAAGAAACGTAGGGGTCAAAAAGCGCTCAGAGGGGCCCTTTAAGGAAGAGAGAGAGTTGAGAGGGAAAGTAGCGAAAGTTCTGAGGTCGTTGCCAGCCTACTTTACTCGTTACTCGCGGGTTGCATCACGAGGGTGACCTTGTACCCTTGAAGAGAGGCAAAGTTGCAAAGAGTTTCGGACCATGGCTGAACTGCCTAATCTATGGGGCTGCCACAAGCGTACAATCACTTCGTATTTCTAATTGTAAACTAAACGTGAAGGGAAAAGTTTGTAAGAAAAACGAGATCGCACTATGTGATAGATGAGAGGTTAAACATGACTCTTTTCTCTCTATCTAGTGCGTACGTCAGGCGAGAAAAGAATGAGATGAGGGAGAGTCTTGGGGGATAAGAGGTAGAGATAGAGATAGACAGATAACAGCTGACACGGACACCCCTACTATCCCCTCTATCAACTAGATGAAACTACGAGAGGACTGCACTATTAACTAGGGAAAGCTAGAATAAGACAAAAGGGAGATGTACAAGAATTGTCCACACGATCAATGCCTGTCATTAGGTATCCTATGAAACGACATCATATCCGACTATCTATCAAAGTGAATGATAACCAATCATCCTGGAAAGGATCTTCGGTTAATATTAGAGCGCACTCTGTTCGCGTTTTGAAATACACGATCACGAGAGACGATAGAGGAGTTGTGGAGGCGTAAAAAGTGCTGTTGAATGGGCTCGGAAGGTAAGAGTTCTCTGAAACGTATTCCAAACGACTTTGGCAGAAGGGGAGCGTTCCCTTTCTTCCCGTACAAACTGGTTAGAAGACCCGGGTTGAGGTCATTTCGAGTAAACCATCACGTGTCTCTCGAATGATTTGAGGGGGGGAGAGAGAACCTTCTTTGTTAGGGACAGACAGACAGACTGACACTCACACAAACACACACACAGACAGACAGAAATGCATGGAACAGAGATAAGAGAGGCAGAGAGGTAAAGGGGAGGGAGAGGTGGCGCAGTCTAAAATACTCTCTCCATAACTCATAGTCAGGTGTTGAAGAGGCGCACAGACATGCTACAATTTCGAGACAACTGCGGACTTTGTGATAGGGAAGAAGAGGGAGAAGAAGGGAAGAGGAGAGATGGGAAGACAATGAGACAGATAAGAAGGTAGGACTCACGTAACAACTAGGAGGGAGGGAGGGAGAGAGTTTAAGAGGGAGAGGGAGAGGGGAAAAGAGCAAGAGTGCACGATTGTGTAACAAACAAAATGGCAAACTATCTCGAAGGGAGGGGTGGGGGTGGAAGGGAGGCCCGTGTCGTAAAAGTGACTGGAATTCAGAGGACTTCCCGAGGAATGCCGATATGATCCGTTGTGAAACTTGGTCCATTTAGTTGAAATTCATAGGGATTTAAAACCAAGCACTAAAGCTCATTTTACTATCAAGAGAGCTAGGAACATTTACGAAGAAGCTTCGTTGTCGAATCGTTTATTATTTCTTAACACAAGAGGATACGGGTGAGTGCCTGTAGCTGAGCTACCGTAATCCGGTGTGGGGGTCATGTATAATAAAATAACCGAAAGTGTTGCAATTGATCTGATATGAGGCGAATGATGATGATGAGAGTAGTGAGTGAAGGGAACAATAGACAAGTTGATTGGAAAGAAGGGTCGAGAGAGGAGGAATTGAACAAAGAAGGGTGTAAGGGACGAAGAGGGAATGGAGGGTGGACATTGGGAAGGAGAGGGGAGGAGGTCTTAGCAGGTAAGAGGGAGGGGGAGGGCCCTAGGAGGTAAAGGCACAGGGCTCTGACAACAGTAAAAATGTTAAGCGAACGAGATGCCGAAAAATAACCCCGATTTCGGTAGGAACTCTCGCACGGAAAACACCGTATCCTAAGCATTCTGGCTCGTTCGCTTAACATTTAGAACACTGTAAAAGGTAGGGGAGGCGTCTGATGGGAGCCCTCTGACAGAGGTATCGTCCGGTCAGGCGAAAGAAAGAGATTAATGAAGAGTAGCTTTATTGGCAGTGTGTGTGCCATCCCAAAGTGGGGTTGAATAGCAAGTAGGAAGAGAGAGAGGGAAGGGAGGGAGAGGGAACAGACGGTTAGAGAGGGCGAGATAGTGCAGAGATGGAGAGGGTGCAGACGGGCAGACAGTGCGAGTCCTTTGTCTGCACGAGTAATGACCACGATTCGCGCACTGTCAAAGCTCTTTCTCTTTCCCCCGGATCTCCCTCTCTTCATTTCTCTCTACCTTCCCATGTGACTTGTAGAGGTTATTGATGCATCGCGGACGAAGAGTGAAAGATAGGAGAGGAAGAGAGTGGGAATGGTGAAGAGCGTAGCCATCTCACTTGTCTCGCACACACACAATCTCCTGACAGCAGTGCAAATGGTAAGTTAAGAGACACCTTTAGAAACTCTCGCACGGAATGCATTTTGACCCAAAGTTTTATAGCTCACTTTTTTCAACATTTAAAGCATTGTGCACAAATATGTAGAACGAATGAAGAGAGAAAGAAACACTCTTCAAGATATCATTTGAAATTCGCTATCTCTACAAATCAATTATCTCTACTAAGACACCTCCAACAAGTTCTCGCTCTCATCGCAATCGCAAACTGAGCCGTATCTGTGTGACTGTTTCCTCTTGCGACTCCTCCTTCCCTCGATCACGTTCACCTCTCATTCAAACGAGAGAAGAAGATAAGGTCTGATGGAGGAGAACTCCGTGGTTAGCTGACGAGATAAGAAGGACTGTACGAACTATTTGAGGGGATGGGGAGAGTACGAAGAATGATTGACAGATAGTTTGCAATTGGTTAACGATCAACGCAGGCAATTGTTTACTATTTGTGAAATTGATAATTCTTCAGCTTCTATTTCAAAGTATGCCCATTCGCGCTCCATACATTAGATATGCTTAGGCTGAGTTCCTTAAGAAGTCCATGAACCCTACACAGTTTCGTCGCTTCTTCCATCTCTGGATTACGGTAGTTGAAGCGTGGTCTCATTGCTCGTGTGGCCCCCTTGATCAGCTGGTTCAGACCCTCTCCATGAATCTCAGCCTGCTGAGAGGAGGAAGAGGAATTCCCCATTCTCCCCCGTCTCTCCCACCCACGTCTTTCAGGGGTCTCTCTCCCTCTTTCCCTCCCTCTTACCTCCAGCTGCCCTAGCATTCTCTTAGTACAATCCTCGTCGTCTCCATAAATTCGCTCCTTACTAGTCTAGACTCTTCTCCATATTTCAGTTTGCTATTCAACAGATTGACAGTGATGGTCGCACCACGTGAGAGTGTGCAGCTGGCGGCTGAATGACAGTCGGCTAGAATCGGACGATCTACGGTCTCACCACGATTGCCGGGATTACTGTAATAATTTAAATATTCGAGATGAGAAGTTCTAAGCATAGTCTGCGTGTAATTTCGTCAGCAGATAAGCCTTTCGGAGATTGTGAGGGCATTGTCTGAAGGCAACATTTTAAGAGCGACACAGATAAGAGGTCGTGGATAGGTGGAGGGGGGAGAGGAATATAAAATATGGTTGAGGAAAACGTTTCGTCGGTTGTCTCATTCCTATTTTAGGCGAGCAAGGAAAAGGGTACGAAGAGAATGCAGGTAAACTACCTAGGAACTTCTTAGTTTTAACGAGATTACTGGGCGGACTTTTGTGATAAAACTGCAGACAGACATGATCTATCCGGGGTAATACCCCATTCCGGAATAACTTCGTATGTAGTATCTCGTGAGACGCGCCAGCTGTTTGCCCGTCTTTTACTCCTCTCGAATACGTTTCACGTGATCTCTCCCTCTCTCCCACCATTACTCCGTCGATGTTTGCCCAGACTCCAAGGCAGAGGGTTCGATGATCATGCAGATCAGGCAGACACTTTTAACTCAATTCGAGTTACCATCAGATTCTTTTATAGCTGAGGAAAATACTCCATTATGCATTTTGTTGTCTCAGTCTCTTTACCTGTGAGAAAGAGCTGACGAAGCATACTATCTATAGGAATGAGTCTAGTTGTGGAATTGACGGCGGGGAAAAGTCGGTTCCAATTTTCTGAACTCATTTCCCGTTTGAAACAAGTACCTTGACGAAATGTCTCTCCTCTTCGTCTGCTCACGAACCTACCCTTAGTTCCCCCATTGATCTTCAAGGTCGCATAACTTCCCGTCTGCCCATCCTCAACCCTCTCGTGCGCTCTACAGACAGATGGCAACACTTCCTCGCGTTCTCTCACTGTCTCTGTTGTCTCACCACTCTCATGATCGTTCTCTCCTTCACTGCTCTCCCTGTCCTTCTTTATCAGTCCAATCAAACCTTCTTATCGCACGCGACGCTCAATCGCTAAGACACAGGACCGATAGCTCTATCGTTATCGTCCCAGGAGGGAATAGTGTAACCACTTGAGGTTCCTGACTAGAAGATACGAATCGTGTACTTTTCATGGCTGTGTTTCACGATCAATTCATAATGAACCTATTATCTTATTATCTTAAGATCTTCGGATGTGCGAAACATAACCATCAAAAGTATCCGATTCGTATAGTCGCGAAAAGCGGAACGTATAATTCGTGATTCCGCCGCTACGGTGTTTTGCGAATTTTTTTGCCCTTTGAAACGGTGTCATTTCATTCCAACAAAAGATAGTAGAAAGATGGATATGTTTTTGAGATCAGTAGCATCTAGAATTTCTCATAATACACACTAGAAGTTGATTAGATCGCTTTGAAAGGCACCGAAGTCTGCGCTACAGCCGGAACGATTGTATCTTCCTTTTTCCCTACTAAATCCTCTATTCCTTGTTGGAATATTTTTTTCTCATCTCAATTTGTCTGGTCTCAATGATCGCGCTCTCTAAAACTCCAAAATAGAGTGTGCAGCGAGTGTTCCGGGACGAGTTATCGTGTAGTAGTCAACGAAAGATTAGAAGAAGAAGGGGAAAGGAGGAGAGAAAGTTATGGGGGCGGGAAAAAGGAAAGATGGGAGAAAGTGGAGATAAAGGGTTAGTGAAGAGGGAAAGGCGGAAGGAGAGATCAGACCATGACTATCCCCGATAAATGTAGTCTACTGTAACAAGGACAGCATGAAACTCGTGCACAATTGATCTAAGCTTTGGGCTAGGCTCCAGTAAAAAGAAACACTTTTTCATGTAATTAGCGATTGAAAAACCCCGCTTACCCTGAGCAGCGCGCTCACTTTTCCACTCAATCCAGTTTTTGAAAAGATTTTGAGATTAGGAAAAAATGCCCTTGCCTATTTACTACATTAAGCAATGTAAATGAATAGAACGAGAAAGGAGAGCATAATATTGCTTTTTTGCACTATTCTCTTGGCCAACTGCGTAAACGTTATTCTTCTCAGCTCTTGTTAATTACTCCTCGTTCACTCCGCATCCTCCATCATTTCCTCCCGAGGCCGAGTCGCGAGCGGTCGATTCACCTCTAAATCATGTTCTGTTTGTATATGATGCCTCCACATAGAGCATAGCTGCGGCACAGTACAAATAGATATGAGCATATACTTAGAAACTGGATGCTACTTTTCCGAAAATTTCTTAGAAATTTCTAAAGTAAGCTTACCCAGTGGCAATCGCTATAATTCCGACTATGGTCATTCTTCCCTTCGTTTCCGTAATAACTAATGTTCCCATAAACCGTAATCTGCGTAGACAGAACAGACAGGGATCGAGCGTTTATCGGTCTTACAAGATATCGTATATATGTACAATTGTATACAAAAACACTTGGAGTGGGTCTGTACAACGTAATGAAGAACGCAGAAGGGGAGTAGAAGGGTATGCGTAGGTGGTCGACTGCGAAGAAGAAACCTCAAACTAAGTTCCTGAAACCTCTAAGGTACTACTTCCTTGAAACATTACTCGGCGCAGGATGCCGCTCTGAATAAAGCGAATTCTTTAAAAGGGAGGGAGGGCGGGACACCCCTTAAATACTTTCAACCACCAACACAGAACGATAAAACGCCCTAGAATGGCAAGAGAAATCAAAAAGCTGACAAATCACTTTTTGATTTGCATGTCTGACAAGATACGGTAGGTATGAGCACAAATAATTTGAACCTGTATACGCAGATTACGGTACTTGGGAGCAAGGAATTCTCCTTCGTTTTCGGTGCATTGCAAATTCTCTTCCTATCCCCTTCCCCACCTAGCGGGAGACCCGTATAAGGACAAAAGTTTTGTATTCACCCGCCACTGGTCATTCTGCCTTGCACGAAAGGATGCGCAATCACACAAGTATCGTAAAGGGGAGGGGCGACAGCAAGAGGTCACCAAAGCTGCAACATAGACCGCCCGTGCTGCCACGGGGAGCGCACTTTCGCCTTTTTCTTTCGAATGCGGGCCCCTACTCTTGTAAGCGGCCCTTGTAAGCTTCCCTTGTAACCTATAGGTAGTCGAGGAAAACGGAACGTATAATTCTGTTTTACGAGTTGCGCTGTTTAGAATATTTTTCACACTTTGATGCAACACCGTTCCGCTCTAAAATAAGATACCGATAAGAGTGAATGCTTTTTGAGACCACCACCAATACTTTCACATAGTGAGTATTAGAATTGGGTAGTATTACGCTAGAGGGTCCGGAATTGGAGTTACGCCCGGAACGATTATGTCTTCCCTTTTTCCCTACTATAGTAGAGTGGGCCATTTACCCCCAACCCCCGACTTCCCTCCTATCACTGGGGGTCCCGCTGCATGATTCTTCATTGCTGGGGGTCGGGATAAACGGCCCACTTTATTAGATAGGAGGTTGCGGCGCTTCTGCTAAAATGAAAATTTTGTTGAACTTGGATGAAATTATTTATCGCTTCCCACTTCCTTTTGGCACGCGTATTCTCTAAAGCAGGTATGGACAGCAGGATAATCGATCTATTAGGTTGTCCAGAAAGTAATCCAAGAAATTTTTCTTTCTAGCATTTTATTTTTCTTTCCTTCAAGGCTTTATCTATCAGCCAAAAGATGACAGTGATAGATACATGTGTACATGTTTTGCTCAATGACATAGTTGTTATAAGTTCACAGTGTGATATCTTCCTGGTGTGTTGCTCTAAATCAAGGACATCTGATTTTTTCAAGAGTAGTTTTCGAGTGCCATTCTACTGCTAGGGGTGGAGTGATTGAGACCAAACACCATTTACCAGAGAACATGTATAGTAAGTATTCTAAAAATGTTAGTATACTTTAGGTTGAGGACAAATTCATGTTTTTATTTGGTTTGAAAATACTTCGCGTGAGCTCACTCCCTGCGAAAAGTAGAGTGGTATTGGAAACTCTGCCCCTTTCTCTTGTTTCTTAGCTCAGGGAAAAATAAATATTAGTGTCTTAGGATGCTTGCTCCCCTACATTATCATGACTAGTCTAAATTCGCGGATTCCTAGGGTGCTACGGTAATGAATTGCACTCGGTGGTGATGTTTTCTAAAACAAACGTTTCTCAAATCCCGCAAGAGATAAGCAAGAGATTGTATAGCAATTATATCTGAATTACTACTTCCTATGATATATTACTAGTACTTATTTCAGATATCATCCTAAACATGTTAAATAAACATTGTCCGAAAAGGGTCCCCTACCCAGGGGCTACCTAATACCGCGGTGCCAGTTGTGTTCGAACCCTACGATTTTTCTATGCTAAATCTCAATTAAATTAACTAATAAAGATATAGATGCACACTTCAAAAAGTAGTCTTCAATCCCCTATCGGTAAGTTCGCCTCACGATACACCACTCTTTTGAGAAGTGGGAAGAACGAAGCACGCTACTCGTTTTGGCAACTCTTTTACGTTTCCCTCATTATTTTCTCTGCGCGATCAAGTTTGACCAAATTGATAGGGGCATCCATACAGTTTAAAAATTGTCACCCATTGATAGGGGCATCCATACACAGCCACGGCATCCGCCCGGTGAAGAATGTGTCTAATAGCGAATTGACCACTATTTTTGAATTTTCTCAAGACTGGCTATTCCAATCTGCACCAAATTTTCGGAGGAGTTAGAATTCATGGAGACGATCTTAAGTTTAAAAATTCATAATTTTTCGCTCACTGGTTCGCTCACAGGATCGGATCCTATGCGCGGAAACCGCTATTCGCTATTAGAACGCTTGGAATGCTGTGCATACTATAAGTTGAGGATACAACAGGAACTGGCCATCATCTTTCAGATAAAAAAGCGTGAGCCAAAGGAAGTAGATGGATGTGATCAGTTTGTTCCTACGACCAAATTGTAGAAGTAGGTACCTGCACCAGTCCAAGTCTGGGGTAATAATAAAGTTCAAGGACCGTAGGTGTAGGTAGTACAAGTATAAGATTGATATCTTATACTTGTACTACCTACACCTACGGTCCTTGAACTTTATTATTACCCCAGACCCCTTTACGCGTACCGCGTAGATAAATTAATTAATTAATATCTGTTGAAACGGTCGAGAGAAAAAAATTCCGAAAAAATTCTTGGATTACTTTATGGACAACCTAATACAATTGACAGTTGAATCTTTCAGGTTAAAAATGAACAACAACAACCGCTGATTGTTCGATTCTGCGGCAGGGAACAAGCGCTGCTTGCACCCGAAGAGACGTGCATCGTTCAAATGGATTGCAAGTACATGAAGCAGGTATGGAAGAGCTTGCAACTTGCGATTTGGGGCCACATTTATCTGCGGAGCGCAGAAGTAGCAAAGAGCACTTTTTACTAAATCGCATATATTAGCTGAGTGAGTTTCGATACTGCGCTCATTCACTAATAAAATGATTTTTTTGTTCTAATCATTAGAACAAGTACCTATATCAGGGTAGCCTGCGAAAAAATTCTACCGTACTCGTGCGCAGGGCTCGTTTTGTTGGGGCACAGAAATCTAACAAGCATTGTAATAGCAAAGGGGTTTCCACGCATAAGATCCAGTCCTGTAGGCTAACTAATGATTTTTTTAATTATTAATTTTTTAATGAAAAATTTCTTGAACAATTAAAGAAGTTCCATTCGGAACCGTAATCTATTAAAAATTCCCGACGGATTCGATTAGTTTCTGTTCTAGCCCTTCGCTCTCACGCTATTACAGGCTCCACGCTCCGTTTTTGAGGACGGGTGTTGTCCTCAAAAACGGAACGATTTAATACTGTTGATTGAAATAATAAACTATTCCTGCTGTTTACGGCATCCAATTGAATTCTTACGTGTGACCATGGCAGGGATTGGTAAAATCGTAAGAAAATTGAAGCCAGAGAGCCAGAGAGGTATTACCCGCCGCGCGATTAATCCCCCTCGGCGACCGGTCAGCGACCGTCGAAAGTTCGGCATTAATTGGGCAACGGGGTCGCGAACTTTCCCATGTATAAGCATAGGAGTTCGCAGTTATTTCCGACTTCCCCCCGAAAGGTCGCCGACCGGCCGCCGACCAAAATAGGTGAAAGATCGGTGACCGGTGAGAGAGAGGCGAGAGAGCATGCGATTTGGAGAGAGCGAAAAGAGCATACCCGGTGGTGCTCTTTTCG
>LS888694.1:3073-16463 GCA_900490955.1 Micoletzkya japonica | reverse complement strand
TTTCCCCCCAAGAACAAGTGGACTTCGAGTACAGAGAGATGACGTCCCTTCTCTGTTACCTCGGTGTCCCCGTCCGCCCCTCCGCAGTCTACAGACTCGGCAATCCCTCCCATTCCAATCCCCTCACGAAGCTCGTCTTGCCCTCCTCGGAACATCAAAAGTTTGTACTCAAGAATCAGTACAAGCTTGGACGCCCGGACTGCCCCCCTCAATTCCGAGATGTGTTCATCAGGCCCTCTATCGCGGAGAAGGAAGCTCGACCCGAGACCCCCTCAGTCAAGGAAGTAAGGAGAATGAGAAAGGAAGGATGCGACAAATGGAGAGCTGGGAGAGACGAAAGGAGAGTAGGCTGGATGGATCAGGATGCCCCGTCGACTTCACAGCATTCTAACCCCGATAAGATTAGACCCGCAGCTAACAACTACGACTATTCTCATTCTTCGTACACTCAGCCTCGCAATTACGGTCAACCCCACAATTCTGTATTCATGAACTCGAACTACTATCGCCCTCAGCCTTACAATGACGATAGCTACAACAACTCTGGTCCTTCTTACTGAGCCTCCCCCGGTCATCATCTAAGCCCAATACCAGTAACTCTCATTCAAACTCAAAGCTCTTGCGCTCCCTAAGATGCTATTTGGTAAATTGTCGATGTGTAAATAACCAGGAAGACTGTTTCCAAACTTTGCTTAAGCTCAATTACTCTTTAATTTTCCTCAACGAAACATGGCTTTCATCAAAAACTCCTGATTCACTATTACTAAAGTCGCTGTCAAACCATCATACGATTTTTCGTAAAGATAGAAATCTAAAGGGAGGAGGTGTTGCGATCTTAGTTCGCTCTTCTCTAAATGCTGCTCTTATATATGAAGAATCAATTAAGGGTTCCCATGAATTAATAGCTGTTGATATTGATATAAATGGGGACTTAGTACGGGCTATATGCGTCTACAGAACGCCTAATGCTACTGATGCACTCTCCTACGATCTGTTCCAGAACATACGAGATCTTTGTTCATGTCCACAACCATCCGTAGTGTTAGGTGACTTTAATCTCCCCTGACATAGAATGGGGTTGCTCAAATGTTGCTCTTTCCAAAGTTGGTAGGGAATTCATTGAGCTTTTTTCCTCTATGAAGATGAACCAATTGGTTGAATCCCCAACTCGAGGTCATAATATTCTCGATTTGGTTCTTTGCAATAGGCATGAGTTAGTATCAAATGTAGCAGTAGGACCACCCTTTTCTATTTCAGACCACAATTCCGTTTCATTTTCTATCAACTTGGAACATACCGTACCCATTTTTACGCTGAAACGTAACTATCAAAAAGTCGATTATGAAGCCTTGAACTGCCAACTTGCTTGCATTGATTGGCAATCTCTCTTTTCCTGCATTTCTGACGTGGGGCTAAGGCTTATGAAATATTCTTGAAAACACTTGAAAAAGCTATCGATATTTTCGTTCCCCTCGAGAAAGTCCATGCCAGTATTGGCGCGATCCCCCCTCACTTATCCCGCCTCATGAAAGCACGTTTTCACCTTTGGAATAATGCAATTGGCTCTGATTCAACGCAAGATTGGAACGCCTTTAGCAAGGCAAATAAGAAGTTTCGAATCAAATTAAAAAGGTATCACATGAATCTGGATAAAAAGATAGTCGAAAGTGGTGACAAGCGCAAATTTTTTCGTCATGTCAAAAGCCGTATTTCTAAGCCTCGCGGGGTTGATGGATTAGCTGATGCAAGTGGCACTTTGATGGTTTCAGACGTGCAAAAAGCTAATTTGCTCGCTGATACATTCTCTAGCGTTTTTGTAACGGACGATGGTAATCTTCCCAACATGGCTGAAATGCGCACCTCTAACATCAATAAAGATGATCTGCCAACGTTTCCTGCCTTTGAAATATGTCGCTTAATTGAAAAGTGGAAAAAATCTAGTTGCAGGACACCTGAGAACATAAATATGGGTTTCTTGCAAAAAATTGCTGTTCCTATATCTGCTCCACTTGAAATTATATTCTCACTTTCCCTTAACTCGTCAGCTATTCCTTCCCTTTGGAAACAATCCATCGTTACCCCAGTTAAGGAAAAACCACCGTTTTCTGACCCGGTGAGCTATCGCCCCATAAGCATAACATCATTCTTTTGTAGAGTATTTGAGAAAATATTCGCGAAGCATATGGTTCAAATTTGCGAAAGAGTTAAGCTTATACCAGACGAACAATTTGGTTTCCGAAGCGGCCGTTCGACTGAACTGCTTATGCTAGATTCAACTGAATTCTGGTCCCGTTCGCTTTCTGAATCTAAGCAGGTAGATATAGTTTACTTTGACTATGCAAAGGCTTTCGATCGAGTTTCGCATCCCAAACTGATACACAAACTCAAAAGCTTTGGTCTTCCACCTCTGATCGTTAAATGGATCCGCTCCTATCTCGAGGAAAGGACATTCCGTGTGCGAGTTGGTGAAGCACTTTCCGATCCGAAACCAATGGTTAGCGGTGTTCCCCAAGGTTCTGTCTTACAAGGGAAGGGCAAATAGTTGTCATCAGATCCAGACATGAGACCACCACCATTCGATAGAGCACATAAAGATTGGTAGATCCTGAGAAAATTAGCTGCCGACGTCCACACATCTTCGGGAAATCCGACATCAAAGATTCCGAAGGATTCTACACGGTCCCGACCAAGCCTCGACTACGGGTTCCTCTACCCCAGCCGGCGGCACCAGAACAAGTGGTGGGCGGCGCAGCAGGGAAGAGGTGAGACTGGGGTGCGGTAACCTATTGGTTCGGTTCCCTGTGGTGGCAAAATTTTTGCAAGACTCTGGGACTTGTGATTTTCAAGTTTTTTTTTCATTTCTTGAAAACTTACGAAAAATGTTTCAAAGAACACTTACACTAAAATTCCACGAGATCTCATTCTGTGTTATCAATTTTTCGACTTCTATGAAAGAGAACTCTGGTGACAGCCTGGTCCCTGGAGAGCGAGTGTCAGAGAGGCACGGGATCTGTTCTTTCATCCGCAGTTTTCACAGACTTTATTTGGAAAAATTTGGAAAAAAACTTGAAAATCACAAGTCCCAGAGTCTTGCAAAAATTTTGCCACCACAGGGAACCGAACCAATAGGTTACCGCACACCAGTCCCACCTCTTCCCTGCTGCGCCGCCGACCAGTTGTTAAGGTGCCGCCGGGTGGGGTAGAGGAACCCGTAGTCGAGGCTTGGTCGGGACCGTGTAGAATCCTTCGGAATCTTTGATGTCGGATTTCCCGAAGATGTGTGGACGTCGGCAGCTAATTTCCTCAGGATCTACCAATCTTTATGTGCTCTATCGAACGGTGGTGGTCTCATTTCTGGATCTGATGATAACTATTTGCCCTTCCCTTGTTAGGCCCCCTATTATTCATTTTGTATACTGCTGAACTAAAGCAACTTGTTCAGAAAGGCAATGTAATAGCACGTGTTTACGCAGATGATATCAAAGTGTATACAGCACTCAACAAAACAGATAACGGTTCTAATTTACAAAAGGCAATAGATTTAATCTCTGACTGGTCAAATGAATGGCAACTCGAACTTGCATATAACAAGTGCGCTGTATTGCATCTCGGCCGTAAGAATACTAAAAGGCGCTATTTCATAAATGGAGCTCCAATATCATCGTGCTCTGAAATGCGCGATCTTGGATTTACCATTGACTCAGAGCTAAAATTCTCCGAACATGTTCAATTGCTCTCTACAAAGGCTCTCCTTGCCGGTAGTATGATACTAAGGGCAGTGCGTACTCGAAAGGCTGATATACTTGTGAATGCATACAAAATATATGTTCGCTCCATCCTTGAAAACGGTACTACTGTATATAGCCCCCATCAATCTTGCGACAAGATAAAGCTTGAGAGAGTGCAAAATTATTATACACGACGTATTTTCATGAGATGCTACGGCAAAACTCCTGAAAATATGCCTTCTAGCGAAATAAGAAATAAAATTCTAAACCTTGAAACTCTCGCTAACAGGCGGAATATTATCGATCAAAAAGTACTATCTCAACTCCTGTACGGGAAACGAAGAATTTCTGATTCCGTTCCCCACCACTTCGTTACAAAACCCTCCTGATGTCGGGGACCTGGTTTCATAATTTCTCTCAAGAGCGCATCACAAAATTACCGAACAAATAGCTTCTTTATGCGGAGTGCAAGAGCTTTTAATTCACTACGTTCTTTCTATAATTAGTGAGGCTAATTCTAAGTCATAGGTCATTCCATTTCCATGTGCCATTTTTTTCTCTCTCTTCTCTTCGTTTACTGTATTGTCTACTTTTACTCGCATTTCCCTGTGATCTGCAATAAAATCTATCTATATAACCGACGAATGCGAGTGTTTACTCTGACTCACGGTAGGTACTGACTTGCCGCTTATTTGCCTGCCTACAAGACGCGTGAAAGGATACCTTTCTGTACATGAAAAACGTCTACGGCATTACACATCTACATGCGTATTCGATAAATAATTAAAATAAATGACCAACATATTTATTTATGGCCGGCGCGATATGCATGAATTCTAGTGCTAACATGCTGGCAAATTTTTAAGTGACAAATCGACTGGAGACTTTTTTCGTGCTGCAGAGCACACTTTGAGAGACTTACCTACTTATATTTTTTAAAAAACGACGTGGCAATAATAGGTAAAGAGGAATAGGGAATGATAGGTAAAGAGGAAGGGATCGTTGCATAAGATTAACGCGTGGAGAGAGAAAGTGCGTGCGTGCGTAGGTTTTGAAAGTGTAAATAATAAGACGTTCTAAAATACCTAAGCCTACATTTATCGATTTCTATGCAGTTCACATCTGCTAGAACACGAAATGATAATTGGACGTTTTTCGTTGTCGCTCGCTTTATTCAATATAAGCGGCATGTTCCCTCTTCGTTTCCTCTACTAATCGTCCTTCTCTTCCTCTTCCATTTGCTTCTTCTTATCAATCTTCTCCTCTTTCTCTTCCGGATCCTCCTTCTGAAATTATCATTGATCTTCTCTTTTTTCACTAATTCGCATTGAACATTTTCCTTAACTCGGATAAATATTATTATAACTGATAACATTTACCTTTTTCTGTTCCTCATGCTTCTTCATTCCTTCCTTGTGCTGGTTCATCAAGAACTCTTCCCAATCGTAGGGGAACTCGGATACTCCCAGCTTCCTGTAATACAATATTGAGCGTAAAAACTTCAGTTTTTACGGATAGATCTTACTTTATCGCTTCTTTGATCTTCTTGTAGAAGAACTGATAGTCCGGTTCGGCAAAGAAGTCGTTCTGAGTAGTGTTGGAAAAATCGGGACGAAATTCTTCATTTCCATTCCTTTCATATCTGGGTTTGTTCATCCTTCACCGCTCTTTCGCGAGAAATAAGAATCTCTCCCGATTTTACCAACATTAGTACAGGAGGAAAAGAATTTTGTTTATTTCCGCGATTTTCAATGTTAACGTGTGCTCCTCTCGAAAACTCTGTTCACAACATTCTAGACCTTTGGAAAGCGAAAATGGTAAGAACCTCATCTTTGTGAACTTCTAGTATATCCTAAGGGGGGAGTATGATGTTAGCTTTAGCACCTATCCTGAAGCCCTTCCCTTCCCACTCCTAATCCCTCATTCGTCGTGTGCGGCACCGATCTACCGTATTAGTAAACCAGCCGGGCTACGGCGTTTCGCCCGACTGGCGCGTCCTAAACGCCTCAGTTTTCACTGTGTTCTAGAGTGAACAGCTTCAGATAAATTTCTATATCTTTAGCCTATCTAGTATCAGCGTATAGATTGCTATCCTTTCCAAGCTTTTCATGTTTGTTACAGATATACTTTCTTACACTGTAATTCTCAAACGTGTTCTTTTTATTCCGCCACACCATGGAACTTTCTAGAAGGATATCTTTCTTCCTCATTTTACATAGCAAAACCTCTAAAATACATGTTCTAAAATCCATTCCTGAATTAGAAGCTTCCTTTCCCCACATTCTTCACCACAAACTCGATATCTAACTTCCCTACCTACGTTACTCTTTATCATTATCGAACATTTGGTTTCTTTCTCTCTCATTTAGTTTATAGCCAAAAGTTGAGCATCTACATTGCGAAATAACAGCGTATTCAGCATAGCTGGTGTAATTTGAAATTTGCCGCAGCCAGTCACCGTAAATTTTACCTCGTAAGGCGTAAGCTGGGGTAATTATGCCTAGATGAAGAGTTTTGTTCCCCCTTAGCTTTGCACTAAGTTAAATTCCCTAAAATTTCCCCGCTAGTTACATTTAGTCAATACATTCCTCAAACATTCCTTATTCAATACACTGACAATGAGCGAACATTCCCTAGCACACCGCGCTGCTGTGAAATTACCCTAGCGGGCTATTCATTCCCCAAAGCATCCGCTCGATTAATCCCTCTCGGCGACGGGTCACCGACTTTCAAAAAGCTATGAATAACTCAAGAAGAAAAAGAGCTATATGTTTCAGAGAGCCAGCTCAGCATGAATTACACAGCTCCTGAAAATTTGATTTCGGTAACTTCAGAAATAATTGAACTGGTAATTCTAGACCCCTCTAGATCCCCTTTAGAAGACCATACAACTCTCTGCACGATCTTTAATACTTTTGCCCTATTTTTATCAATTTAAGTAACGCATGAGATACGCAAAAAGAAGGCACAAGTAGGCCGCGCAGCGTCAGCTTCCTTTATGTACCAAGCCCGCACCTTGCTGACTGTATCGGTTTAGCTCAGTTGATAAGCCGACGGACTGTTAGTCGATGGACAGCGAGCTCGAATCCCGCTAAGAGCGGGAGCTTTTGCAGATTTGGAAAACGCCTATTTGAGTGTTCTTTGATCAGGTGCACACACGGACGTTTAGCGAATTATATAATAGTATTGATGTTGGAATGATGTTTCGCTTTCCAAAGGTTTTGCATTGCGGCTGAACACTGTGTGTTCCCAATGCTACCAACCTCATCAATTTTCTTCATGAAATCGACGTATTCCACCGGACACCCTCCGAATAGTTGTTTCTGTACCAGTTGATCCCTTCGAGCAACTCGCTTCATCGCACCAACTTTTGCCATCTCCTGTAATGATAAGTAAGTAACAATTGATTGTCCAATTATGCCGAAAATATTACCATAGTTTATTCTTTCTCAATAAAGCTTTCTAATCTATTCATATTTTGTTGGTAAAGTAAAGTCGATAAATAAAAGCTGTTCATACCGGGAAGTTTCTCCAGGGAAGATTTCCACGCGTGAATTCGATCATCATGTACAGCCAAGATTCCACGTCTCCGTATCTGAAATAAGTGAAGAATATATAAATCACGTTATTGCCTTTTTCAGATATTCTAAAGTAATTTTTCAGTGTCTTTGTTCTAACCTTCCTTGGTCCTTTCCGTCGTGACAAGCCAATGGAGCGTACTTCACTGTTCCACTGCAAATTAATATACTCACTTCATTTCTATTAAATAATTAATTATCTATGTTTGAAGTGTCTAATACATTATTCGTATTCTGACCGGAATCCGGCGCTGTCCCTTTGATTCCGAAGGGTCTTTCCATCCTCCTTCACAAATTTACGAGCCATTCCGAAGTCAAGAACGTAAACCTGAAAGGATAATGAAAGGAAAGCACAACATTCTAGACCTTTGGAAAGCGAAAATGAAAAGAACTTTATCTTTCTGAACTTCTAGGAGACCCGAAGAGTGAGAAGGATGCCACTTAGTGCTTAGTGCTAGTTAGTGTTTATCCTGACGCCCTTCACTTCCCGTTCCTAACCTTTCGTTCATGGTGTGCGGCACACCGATCTACCGTAATAGTAAATGTCGGAATGATTTTTCGCTTTCCAAAGGTTTTACATTGCGGCAGAACACTGTCAAAGGAAACTGTGAAATGAATGCAAACTTCACAGGAATGTCATCGATATACTTGTCATAAATAAATCTCACAATATTCCAGACCTTTGGAAAGCGAAAATAACTAGGACATCATCTTGCTTAAGTTCCCAAAGGCCATGAGAGTCGCATTGATGTTAGCTTTAGTGTCTGTCATTATGCCCTTCCTTGCTCATTCCTAATCATTTATTCGTGGTGTATTAGACACATTCTTCACCGGGCAGAATGGTGTGGTCCAGGAGCTTCGCTCCTGGACCACAGCATTCTGCCCGGTGAAGAATGTGTCTAATAGCGAATCGACCACTGTTTTTGAATTTACTCAGCAGTGGCTGAACAAAAGTGCCTCAAATTTTCAGAGCGTCTTGAACTCATAGTGATGAGCTTAAGTATTTAAATTCATAACTTTCCATTCACTGGTTCGCCCACAGGATCGGATCCCATGTGCGGAAACCGCTATTCTCTAATCGAACGCTAGGAATGCTGTGGGACACATAACACAGGACTCCCACGGCACGCTTCACGGATCGCCTAAGGTTTTATGTTAGGAGGGGGGTGGGCTATCAATACACCTCAACTACATTAGTTTATTTTTTCGCGTCATAGTCAATGTTTTCTGAGGATCAATGCTTACATGTGAAAGGATCTGGGAAGAGAGGAACAACCGCGCGCCGCAGGAAATGAGAGGCGAATTAGTGCAATGAATCAAGCAAGTAGGGGGCCATAAAGCGCGCGATGAAGGGTCATGAGCGAAACTCGAGGGAAGCAAACAGTGTGCCTGGTTAGAGCAGTCGTAGGAGTCCGGGCCTGGGGTTCATTTTGCCAAGTTCGGATCCATTAGTTTTTGTACATTTTGCTAAAGTGTCCTCGAAAAATTTCATAGTTTTTCTCTGATTACTTTTTGACCAAAAATGATCCCCGTGCTCTGAAACGTATTCTGACAAAAGTAGAAGATTTTTTGAAAAATTTCAAAAATATCGATTTTCTCAGCCAGTTTTCAAAATTTTCAAAAACGCAAAAAATGGTCCCGATTTATGAAGAATTGAATAGGAGTCTTGTAAGAACTTTTTCTAAAATTCGAAATTCTAAAGGAGTTAATCGAGGAGCGGACAAACAGACACACACAGACGGACAAAATTTGCAGTGATTTGCTAGTAAGAAGTAAATATGAATAAAATAGCTTTGCGACAACGACAATCTCTCCAAGGAATAGGTGAACTATCCAGAGTTCATTCATTCATTCATTCTACTCACTGAATCATACTTATCTAACCTTTCGCAATTCATTCAGAGCCGCCCTTCCAATAGTGTAGTTGCCCGGTTTGACATCTCGATGAAGGTATCCGATTCCGTGGAGATCCTAATACACACCAAATTGATCTTTGAAGTTTGATCCTTGATCTCTAGAAATGATCTCTTGAACGTTTACTTCTTGATTTGTCCGTTCTCTACCGTCATCTTACCTCGAGAGCCTCTAGACACTGTGATCCAACGGACATGGCCGTTCCGAATGAAAACTTTTTGCTTGGAGCGAGGAGGCGAAGATCAGCCAATGACATTCCAACGAAAGTCATCACTACGAAGTTGAAGTTCTTGTAGTTGCCCTGATATTACAACATTTTGAAGGCATTTTTATTGCTAATTACTGAGTTAAAGAGCATAATTTTCAGAGAAAATCCTTGTATGTTTTGAATTAGTTGTGTTGTGGGACGAGAACGAGGAGGTAGACGGGTTTATCGGAGACTGGAAAATGAATGAGGGGAGGGTCCGCTTATATACCCTTTACATATCTTCATTAGCATTCCTGTCTTGCACGTCACAGCCTCCCTCTTTTTCATTCCTCGCCGCGGTTCTCGTCATTGCAGTCGTCTTCTCTCACTCATATATTACTCTATGATCTCGCCACAACTCCTCCTCAAGTGGTACCACCACTTCTACCGGGAGATCTCTAGAGCGACATTTCTGTCTACGAGAGCTAAACTCTCTGCTCTTCCACAATGAAACAAAATTCATTACGTGGCGTTTTACATTGATCTTATGTCAGACTATGTCAAGTCCCAATGAGTATACCGTAATCTTGGATGTATACCATTCCCAAATCGGACATTTTCCCAAATCGGTCATTTTTCCAAGACCAGCGAACCACCACTTTCTCAAATCGGTCATTATCCCAAAAATTGATACGTTCAAGGCGATAGTGTCAAGTGGATGGCGTACTACAGGTTAGAGGCAAATTTCGCACATATTATTGAATAAAATTGTACGTCGGAACGGAATTACGGTTACACGCTAAACACATACGCCAGCAAAAATTCGGCATCGGCGTTACCCTCGGAACGGAATATTCTCGACTTTTCCGCGTCTCGGTTTCGCTTGTTTTTTTTTGTTTTGTTTCTACTACTTTGCCGACCGTTTTGTAATTTCTTTTGAGTATCTTAGAGTTGGTAATGCCGTTGTTTAATCGAGTATCGTGTTCATCTTTAGCTATGCTAGTTATTCACGTACAGCCAGAATTGTAATGTGTGTCAGGGCATCGAATGTCGATCAAACCGCGTGAAGATGGCAGAAATGATCGAGCGGGGATCGGTTAGGCTAACGTTTCGCATCCAAGGTTGGAAATACTGTCTCTGATTAATATGCTAGCCAGAAAAGTGTATTGTTGCATGATAATCTTAAGCCCATTGCACTTTGGTTTTCTTTTGGAATGTTGGAACTTTTCCTACTGCTGTTGCAAGAAACATTCATATATCTGGTCAGCTTACCCAAATAAATTCGGTCTGCACATAAATGAGCTAAGCACTTTCTTTCAGGCGAAGAGTCATCTTCGAATCTCTTCCCGAAGAAGTTCCTTTGACTTGTGATCCTCACGGCTGTCCAACATCTTCAGTCCTCATGTAATCGAGGAAGCGAAGTTCAATGTTCGAATCTATGCCACAGGTACTTTTATGGTTGTGTCTTATTGTTTTCTTTCTTTATCAGCTAATAATCAGCTGGGGTTTTGGGTTTTTTATGTTGGGGTCTAACTGTAAAGCATAGCAAAAAAGTAAATTATCTCCAATTTATTAAATGTTCATTCTAAATGAAATATACGAAAACTTTATTAAAAGAAAAGATACGGTAATTGGACTACTGTCGTTCGCAGTAGTATACAGAAAGTTTTCGGAACGTTTTAATACGGCTTCTATTAGTGCCTTTCCTTATCCTAGTTATAATTAGTTTGTATGTTTGACCAATAATTTATTGAAGGGCGATAGGTTCATGCGCGTTTGCGCGTTCTCCACCGGAATCCAACATTCAACAGGTCTGTTTTTCACTAACAATATGCAACCAATCAGCACTACTATAGGATTCTATGGTCTCACTGCTACCTCAATTTTCAAGCGCACAATTATGCATTACAAGAGCATCATGATGTACATACGTTTCTTATAGTTGACGTAGAAATAACAGGTCACGCAACGCGTGCCCGTGTGGACGCGTTGCAGTTAGTTTGGGGAATTTTACCATGATGTTCAGTCACGCCCAGTTGGTCGTCGTGTGCGTGGGGTGCAACACCGTCCTGTGCCAACCGACAGGAGGAACGGCCCATCTGACGGAGGGATGCTCGTTCAGGGAGAAGCAATAGTAAGAAAATTTTTACTTTGATATGTTCTTAGTTGTTTGAAGAACATTTGTTCTTTGTCAAAACCAAATTCTCAATAAACTGACCTCTTCGAGGGTGTTTCTCGTTGTGTTTTGTTTCTGATGTCTATTATTATACTGATCAGAAGATCAGGTTCATTACTACTCCTAATTTTAGACCAATGCATGCAGCACGCAGGGCGAGGACGTGGAGTGACTAAACAAGACAACGGAATCGAATAGATGTCACCTCGTGTTGCAAGAACACGAGGTAAGTTTTCCTTATCTCGTTTTCAAGTAGGTATTTTTATACTGTATTAGCTCTGTAAACCGTAACTCTATTCCGGAAAGGACCTGGTTTGCCTCGAAATGGTGATTAAAGACTGGATACTGTAATTTAGATGAAACACTAGAGCTTTAGGGAGTACTATTGCTGCTTATATCTGCGCTTTGTGTGTGTTTGATGGAATGATGTTGCACTAAATGTGCTCATCATATTTATGCGTAAAATTCAATTTATTAGTTTTGTGTAAGAGGCTTGCTCACGCTTTCATTCATCCCCGAATCGCTCTCCGCGTGCGGTCCTCTACCCCTATTCTGTCTTTTTACCTGGCAAGAAGTAATTACTGGCTTCCTGGAAGTCCGAACTCCAGATCACCAGGCTATTAGCATTGACCACAGTAGGCTGCATCCCTTGTCATTCACGGAACCCTCAAACAGATTTATTCTTGATAAGTTATAATAGATGTCTCGAGTCATACTCTTAGAACATATACCTATAGAATGATCTAGGATATAAAGTAATAAGCTCTTAAAGTCACAATCTAATAAACATCTGAATAGAGGTCATCCAGGTCGTCGTCTTCCCCCTCGCCCACGACGATATCGACGGTCGGCTTCTCGGAAGAGATCTTCTCTTCGGCTTCAGTTTCATCTACGAAGGTGACCTTGGAGGGAACGAAGGTCAGGGCTCCCTTCTTAATATGGTCCTGAAATGGGAGAAATGAGGGGGGGGGGGGTAAATTGAACTGGGGTAGAGTTGTGGCGTTAGGCTGCCTATTAGCATGCAATCGCTCACTCTCCTTCTTCTTACTTTTTCTATCCTCACCTTCTCCGTCCTCTCACAATGTGCGAAGTATTTCTTCGCGGTCTTTTCACTCAACTCTCCCATCAGTCTAAGCAGCGCTTCCTTGAGTGCTTTTCCATCTTCACAGTCTCCCAACTCATCGCGAACCCTCGTCTTGAGCCACGACCAGCCCATCTCTATGGGACTGTACAAGCAGTGATAGGGAGGCAAGCGTACCACCTGCACTCCCCATTTCCTGAAGTAGAATTAGCTTACACATGTCTTACGCTTGTGGATAATTATGACTATGTTGCTTTCATATATCTCATTAGCTCTGACTGTAATTAAGTAAGAGCACACTCACTTGGCCATCTCCTCAATCGCCCTCTTCACATAGGTCTCCCTATCCAACTGGGACACGATGTCCTTCATGAGAACTATCTGAAGCAGCTAATTAATCTCACTAATCTCACTAATACTACCTTAGTAGCCTTTGCCGGATAGGCTATTCCTTTCTCATCTAACCAATCCTGGATCTCCTTCTTCTTCCAATTCGTAGCTGGGAGACGCTCGATCATTCTTAACAAAGTCATATAAGATTAGCGATTAAAGATAACTATGAGAGTGGTGTAGTTAGTGATTGCTTACCTGCTATGATATCGAGCATTGTCCATAATGAACACTGGTCTCTTGTCGTTCTTCTCCGCATCTTCAGCTATCGCTTCGAATGCCACTTCTGCCCACTTCTCAAATTCCTGAATTGCATATTAAGGACTGTATTGGGTG
>LS888577.1:193798-214372 GCA_900490955.1 Micoletzkya japonica | reverse complement strand
TCCCTTCCTGCTCCTCGGAGAGCGAGAGCGAACAGGCATTGCCAGGGGTTATTTAGATAGACGGTCTAGACTACAAACTACCCCACGAGATTTACCGCATCTCGCACATTCAGATGGCCGTATTGAGGCCTAGATAACATTTTTGAATCGAGATTTTTGCTCATCTTGTTGTCTAGCCCATACCACAATGTCTCCAACGGATAACTCAGCAATGATTTTTTTCGTGGGACATTTCCTTTAAGCTACGCTCAAAACCGTGAACAGCAAGCCACAAGCCGTCCTCCTGCACTCGAGAATCGAACTCGGCTATTTCAGAATTCAGTAAGACAAGGCTGCATAGATTTGCTGCCATTGTAATATTTTTCGTTCAATTTTGCCGCTCGAACGGGATATAAACTGCTGTTTCTGCATCGTTTCTTTTCTGGTGCATGTCGAGAGACTATTTGTTTACAAAACCATAATTACCGTAACTCAGCCCGATAACTTGCAAACTCATGAAAAGAGTCTTCAGCATAGAGCACGCCCGAGTGGTTGCCTGGGTCGCCGCGCTCTTCCGCGGCAAGCTATCGCGTTCCGTACGGGATATAGTCGTGCGGTCGGTAAGGTTATACCTTAGTCGGCATAAGTGCCGCGGAAACTGTGATTGCTTCAGCTGAGAAGCGTATTAGTAAGCAGCTATGGCTATTCATGGCTAAATCTCACAACAAAGCTAAAACATTATGGGTCGGTTTTTTTCAAGGTTGGAAAACGAAGGGTAGGAAAATGAACTAGTTTGGCCTAGCAGTCAGCATGAGCTGATCTGGTCCCCCCGTTCAGATCCAGTCGGTTCCCCAGAAGCTGATCGACCAGGGCAACGCCTTCGTACAAAGAGAGCCGACAGACATCGCTATCGGCCAGAACTTCTTCATTCACTACGCAGCGGAACACGACCCGGTTGTCAGCCTGTTAGTCCCTGTCTTAGGGCCAATATATTCTATAGAACCTTCTATGGAACAGAGAAACTTTTCCATAGAACAGTAAATATTCTATCATAGAACAGACAAACAGACAACCTCTTAGAGAAACTGTGTCACAATTATACACAGACTCTCTAGACTGTTTGGGAGTCACAGTGTTCTACCGCAATGCAAAACCTTTGGAAAGCGAAAACTCATTCCGACATTTACTAATACGGTAGATCGGTGTGCCGCGCACCACGAATAAATTATTAGGAATGGAAAAAAGGGCATCATGATAGTCACTAAAGCTAACATCAATTCGATACTTAGGGCTTTTGGGAACTCAAGAAGGACGATGTCCTAGTCATTTTCGCTTTCCAAAGGTATAGAATATGGTGGAGTTTGGAAATATCTCTTCTATGAAAAGTTCCGTCAGTAAACTCATTGTTACTTTTTTTTGGAATCTCTTCACACCACTTCGGCTCTCGTCGGAAGTTGGAATCGACTGGCGGAACATTTTTCCCAACAATTTTCCAAGCTAACTATTCAAAGGGACCACATCACGGCCGATGCCTCGATCACCGTCACCTTCAACAAGGAGTACGTGTGCACGGAGCAGCCGAAGGTTCTCGAGTCGGAGGACCCGGCTGATCCCATGCTGTCGGTCTGGGTATCAGACCAGGTATGAAGAGAACTGAGATATTTAAATTTGTCATCCAGGAAAAACCCAACAAAATTGTGACTATTATGGGGATCGAACCTACAGCCTCCTGCTCCTGCTCCGTAGGCAGACGCGTTATCCATTGCGCCACACGGCCCGGTAATGAGGTCTTGAACATCGCTTATCATATACGCGATGGATCAAACGCGAAAATCGGAGTTTCTGCCTCCTATTCCTTGTAAAGCCGGCTCGCCTTGGCCGCACTCGCGACTAAGGCTTTTGACGAATCTCCTCTCCTCAACCGCCTCCCCTATTGTTAAGAGTTAATGGTATTAGGTTAAAATCTACCCTATGTAAAACGAAAGTCTTCTTTGAAACCCCTCAGGGAAGGTCGCTATGCCCGACTGTTTCCTTGTCGAGGCCGGCTCTACATCATTGAGCGGGGGCCTCTTTGCCCTCGGGGGTGAATTATCAGATAAGCTGAAGTGCTGCCAGTTGATTTCGTGATTTACTTTATACGTGTGATCAGTGAAAAAGGGATGCGGACATTGTAGCAATAAGAGATTGCAAAGTGTGATCTATGAGAGGTTTTCCTAATGTCTCAATTACGAGTGTGCGCAAGTACATTTGTTTATAAATGCCTGCATCCCTGTATTGTTGATCCTCGTATTCAAATTTTCGTTCCGCTAATTGTTGACTGGACTTGCGTTATTTAGGATAAGTGCACAGCCAAGAGTGCAAATAACCAACGGAAGACGGAATAATTACCGTCGGAATGGAGATTTGAATGCGAGGATCGACAATAATTCTTCTAATCTCAGATGGCCAACTGCCTCTTCCTCAGCATGCACGTGTACACACTTCGCATTACGCCCGAGAACATTCCCAAGATCGAGCCGTATCTGAGGACAAGGCATGCTATTAAGAATGCCTTATATAGTCGAGGAACACGGAGCGTATAATTCTGTTTTGCAAGCTGCGCTGTTTAGTTTTTCGCACTTTGAGACAACATTATTCCGCTCCAGAACAAGCTTTCTGCTTTCTGAGATCACCACGACCGAGACTTTTCCATAGTGCGTATTAGAATTGGATAGCATTGAGGGACCGGAATCGTGAGTTACGCCCGAAACGATTATATCTTCCCCTTTTTCTCTACTCTAGAGGACCAGCTATACAGACAAGTGCGAAAATTTTCCGATTTCAGTTGCCCACTTCTGCAGTGCATCGGATCCTACATGCCCCTTCTGGCCCTCAAGTACCCGAATAATCACGTCATGCTAGGATTTAGATCGATCGAACCGCCGACGCTTCGATTCGATCTGGGTAATCGGAAAGATAGAAAGTCGTATCTTAATATTTTTCTAATTTGGTTTTAGTATTTTACCTTTTCTGAGCTCAGACCAACTTCTCAGGCTCAATGTGGCTCAACTCCTCGTACAATCTCGACTTCTACACCTTCCCGACTGTCGGGAAATCTCTCGCGCAACTAGGTTGGAACCATCGATAGGATCACAACCAAATTTTGTTGTACTTCAACAAGGATGATAGTTCTTAGGATAAGTGAACAGTGATTTGATAAAGCTAAATAAAATAAGCGCCTTTACAGAGCTTCGCCTGTACACCCGAGTAACGCCGCTGCTCTCGGACCATCGGGTCAAGGGGAGGCTACACGATCTGGAGATGAACCTCAAGACGATCTTCTCTGATATCGGACCATTCCCGACCTCGTTAGTTCTTGTTATCGTTATAGAAATCCAGAAATCATCATCATCTACAAAACTTTTCCCATTTTCCTTGGCATCGTGTGCTATGGATGGCCTGTCGAAGAAGCGAGTTTCATCGAGACTTCATAACCGATGCTCTTAACCATTCAACCATTATCGAGTTCTCCCTCAAATTGTTCAAAAAGGAAAACGTTAATCAGGATCTTCGACGGCACGCAGTGGATTCTCAAGCCCATCGTCAAGCTTATCGTCCAATTAGCACTCGACAAGGGAATGCCCATACCCAGCATACGCAACGCCACTCTCGATGGTATTTCTTTGTGAATCGTTGTTTATTGCAATATTATAATACTTTCAAAAACATAGATCCGAAAAATGTTGTTTCAGACTCGAGCCAAGTAAACGTGCTGCAAGACCAACTGCGCCTCTCTCTGAACCTGCGGAGTCTTGTCTGAACAGGCTGCGAAAGGAGCTCAAATCGTATTGTAACTTTGTAAAAAAAACCATCCAATTTCATACTGCAATCACTTCCGCTACATCCGCTCATAGAACTAGAACCCTTTATCTCTTCATAGCACAACCTGTGACAAGCGTTGAGAGGAATGTATAACTGAACGAATGATTATGTCGGAATGTGTATCTCAAGCGAATTATGCCCATAAAACGATCAACAGTCTCTACAGTATAAAACAGATCTAAGAGTGTGAAACAACGTAAACAATGTGGTACTATGGAAAGATTGGACAAGCCAGTCTGTTGCGTGAATGCTCGACTAATTGTACTAAAATCGTACGACAAGCATAACAATAAAGAGACTTACTTGCCTAAGTGAACTTTGTCTTATCCATTTTACAATCCCTTCGCAGGCAGAAGCTTCGCGCGACACTCGCCAAAGCCAATGCGCGTCCCGTCGGGAGAAGTACAGTATCCCACGAGGTTGACCTGTGAGAAGAGGGTTACTGTAGGAAGCACACATCTACTGAAGAGAATACAAGTATAATGCACTATAGAAAACTCCCTAATTGTGTACTGCACCTCATGAATTAAGAGATACGTAAATAAGTTCTAATAATACGATTGGTGCTTGAAACAGCTGAACAGTGATGCCTAGAGTACCTCATCCCCATCCTGAATGAACTTCCTCGTAGTGGCCGATTCTCCCAACTGCACGGTCTTCGACCCACGCCAGCTCAGCTCCAGCATCGACCCGTACTCGCCCTAATAATATATCTATAATAAGCAGATAGACACCGTTCGGCTGTCTTCTAGCACAAGAGAAGACACAGTTTTCTTCATTCTTCCTTTCTTCTTCACTCAATCTTCCATTTGCTCTCTTACATCGCGTTTCTATGCAAATTCATAAATATATCATATATCTATCTAGAAGCGAGTTTGCGGCGGCCATCTTCGAGTAATAAAACGCACATATTGTATTATTCTATATTCATATTATATTGTATTATTCGGAAAAAAGGAACCAAACGATAGAAAATATAGGACGTCGGGAGCTTACCTCAGTCGGTCCACTAACCGTCCCCGATCCGAGCAGATCTCCCGCGCGCATTGGACACCCGTTCGACTAAAAGGACCTATGTACCTTCCAATATTTGGGGAAAACCCTGACGTGTCATACAATGAATCGATAAGACTGCAAAAAAATCGACCATTTCCTTCTTTCGCTTACCGCATGGTGTACGAGTTGCTGCTTGAGAGTCCAGTAAAGATGGCGGAAGTTCGTCTTCGTCACGACGTGATCCTTCGCGTCGCCCTCCGGACGAATGGTCACCTTGGAAAGATCAAAGATCACAAAATCAGCATAAACCATGGGTAAAAGATCAAAGATCAGCCGCACCTCGAGGTTGATGTTGACGGTGTACGGGTCAGCATGGCGGAGGTACGGTAGCGGGGCTGGATCCTGTGGAGAATCATTGAAAACGCATTTTTAAACTTGACGGGTACTGTAGCTCAAGTGTTCGTCATTTTGAAACTTTCGATGAGCAAAAGAATGAATCTTCGAACTTCCAGCACCTCTGTAGAGCACTCCATCCTTCTTCTTGATGGTTATGTTTCACGATCAATAATGATAATGATAATCTATCTATTGCTTGTTAGTTCTCCTTCCGTCTGCGAAACATAACCATTAAAAGTACGCGAAGGGAATGTTCTATGGTTGAGGAAAATGTTCCGTCAGTTGCCCCATTCCTACTTCCGACGAGAGAGCTGAGGAGCGGTATGAAGAGAGTGCAGGAACGAAGTAGGAATGAGGCTACGGACGGAACGTTTTCGCCAATAATATTATTCCATATATCTATTATGCTTCCCTCCAACCTGTTCCGGATTGGCGACAAAGTGCGGCCTCAGCGCCTCCATGCTGACGACCCACGGGGAGATGGTCGTGCCGAAGGATTTGGCCAGGAACGGTCCGAGCGGAACGTACTCCCACTTCTGGATGTCACGGGCTGCAACGCGGAATACATTACGAATAAAGCATAAATAATGTAAAAAAAACACGGAATAAATATTATTAATAAAGCCACCACAAATGGACTAGACTAATCACTCTTTTTGATATACGAAACCCAGTCTTACGCTAACAGGAGGAAGTCGCAGTAGATAACCTCATCTACCGTATCCCCCCCCCTGAATACCGTACCCCTATAAATACCGTACCACTCCAGTCGTTCATGAGGACCATGCCGAATATCCGGTCCTCTGCCCTGTCCATTCCAATCGCCTCTCCCGGCGCATTCTCCTCTCCTCCTACGAAGAAGGCCATCTCTAGCTCAAAGTCCACCAATCGAGAGGGCCCGAAGGTCGGCGCGTCGGCTGAAAGAAAGTATAATATATATGAATTTTTTTTTGAAAATAAGAGTTTTTTTCTTGTTGGAAAATACATTTCAACAGGAACTTTACGTACCACCACTGGCCATAGAGACATTTAACCTGATTTAATATACTAGGTGAAACTGCAGTAAAAGTGAGTTAGGCACTGATTACTCTAGGAGAGCAAAGCCCCGTTCCTAACTAAATGCGCTAACTGAAAAGTGAAACAAGCGACTAACAATAAATGAGCCTTTCACGAGCGCTTGTAGGAAAGCTGACCCATGCATGTTTTCAAACTTATTTAGGTTAAGCTAGAATTTAGGACTTTATCTTACTCGTCAAGCATTCGCCATGTTAAGTGCAGTACGGGACAACCTCGAAACAGCGGGCTACTGAGTCCTTTAAGGCTTTTCCAAACCGGCCCAAAACTCCCAACAACAAAAACACGGATGGATATGGGGAAATTGCTAGCTAACAACGTTTGTTAGGGAGGAATATTATTGGCATCAGGGATTTCAACAACAAGCTACCGAGCACTCGCGAATAAGCATCCCACGATAAAAGCACAACGTGAAACCGCAACAGGACTGGTTTCTGGTTGTCACGCTATTTCTCTAACTAACAAAATCCCACAAAAGCCATCAATTGCAGAAAAGCTCAGAAACTAACCGTCATCGGCCTTGAGCTGCCCTACGGGCCTGCGTACGGGCTGCCCCGAGGGGTAGACGCTCGAGGCACGGCCGTGGTAGCCGACGGGCAGCCACTTCCTGACGTAATGATGAAATTGGACTTAGAAGATTGGTACGGTAGCTTTGGGTCTATCGAATGCAGTTCAATTCTTAGCTTCTTCTAAAAGCAACCCCCTTTTTTCTTTCTTTATAAAATCGGAATTCCCTCGAACTCTTCGAGTTCGAGAGAAAAAAACAAAGAAGCGTCTTCCTTGCTTACCAGTTGGGCATGAGGGCATTCTCCCTTCCCCTGAACATAATGCCCACGTTGGTCGCATGGTAGATTGACGAGTAGAAGTCCGTGTAGTCACCTGTCCGGATGAAAAGCCATAGAATAATAGAAATTAGCATGTATTTGTATGACCAAAACCAGTAAAACCAGCTTCTTCTGTATGCATTTTGAGATCGTCGTTACCGTAAGACTCACCAATGGCCGCCGGTAGGTGCATCTGGGCGTCCGTCTGATCGACGAAGGCCCTCGACTGCAGCGCCTTGTCCTCAAGCAAGCACTTTACAAGACATTTCTCAAACCATAAATCCGTCCAGGGACTAGTAGTCCCTACTAGTCCCTGAACCTCATCTTATCTCGGTTTATCATTTGGAGGTTTATCCTATCAGGTTCATGTTATGTGTCATTTGCACAACACTAGTCCCCCCCCTACCTCCCTCAGGGCCCCGTCTCCCCCCTGGGCGGCCAGCAGTTCCTGAATCCGCGCGCGGGCCTCGAGCCACGCGGCTCGCGGCAGTCCCATGAAGGCGTTGAGCGTCTCCTGAACGGAAAACACGAGATTACGGTAACTTTGGGCGTTTTCGATATAACCTGTACAACGCACGGTAAACGAGCGATATGCTCAACTAGGTGATCTCCAGTTTCACCTCTATAACATGAGCTACACGCTTGGAAGCACTTGGATAACGCCTAATTTTCAATTAGATTCGCGGAAAAAAAAGAAAGTCTACCTGTCTGAAGACGTGTTGCTTGGATGCGAGCTGGGGGCCGGTGAATAGATGGGCCACCTCGGACAGGTCCAGGATACGGTCACCAATGGCCACACCGATACGGTGCCGGGGCTAAACGACGGATCGGTCTACCGTAATCAATGGTGAAATGTCGTTCGGATGATAGTACCCTCATGGTTAGTCTACTGCTAATTTTAATACGGTATTAGACCATCCCTGGGTAAACTTAAAAGAAAAAGAAGGAAGATACCGTAGTGACCTTCCTGTCTACAATAACCCAAGCGCATAGCTTACGTTAGCCTGCGTCGAGAAAACTCCGTAAGGGCAGTTGGCAAGCGGGAAATCAGAGCCCTGTGGGACGGGGACGAAAGAAGCCATTCTGGAAAGTTACATAATAAGAAATGAGATATGAACTAAGGAAAATAAGGAATAATTAGCGATACTAGTTCTACACCACCATAAACGGTGGAAAAAGGTACGTACATCGGCTGGGAACCGAGATACAGGACGAATATGAAAAGAAATGATGACGAAACACTTTATTGTACAGCAAGACGGGAGCGAAACATCGAAGACAACATAGACAAGTCTAGAGATCGAACAATAGGACTCGAAGATCAAAGATCAAAGGATACGGGGAGTGAATAGGAATGTGCTGACAAGACCACACTACATCACGCGGAGGCTACTAGAACAAAAGTAAACTATTCTCACAAACTCTAAACGTATATAAAACTGGTAAGACAACTATACAGGATGCTACAGACTAAATAAAGTCTTAAGAAGATCAAAGATCAAAGACCAAAGATCAGTTAGGTTGACGAACTGTCCATGAAAGAGGAGGACGAGGCGGACGAGTGGAGGGCACTCTCCATAACGATCGATCCAATCTCGGACAGGGGAGTGCCTGACAATAATTGCCTCATTAGTCTTAATCGAATACGAAGAACAATACTGTACTTATGCAAAATCTGTGGTTTTCGTGGCTTTATGATAATTCATGAAATTGTGCACTCAACACACTCCAATCACAACACAACAACTGCTTACTCGGATAGAATTGATGAATATCACCGTTAGTTGCCTTCAATACGCAGACTTTAGCCCATTAGCAACGGCAAATTACCATATTATACTACGTATATATACCCTCACAGTGTTTATTCATGCCCCGTCCTACCGTATCCCATCATCCCCATTACCCTACCGTATCCCCAACTCACCCGCCGGATCGGTGGTAACCTCCCTCAGGCGATGGACCACCAGAGTATCGCACGACAGAAGTGCTATGGCCGTTTCCATCAGAGCAAAGCCTGAAACCGAGAATCTCGTCATATTAGAGCACATTGTACGGCTCCCATCTTAGTTTACGCAACCTTATCGTACGCTCACAATCATACACTCCTTCTACAGTACCCAACCGTAACCCCCCCATTTAAGAATAGTCCTCACCAATAATCGTGTCATCCACCTCCTCGTCGCTTTCGTGCGCACGCATCGAGACTAGCTGCAAACGGAGATATATGGTAGTCTTAAAAGTTTATTTGCACACAAACCGGGGGTACCTTCATACCTAGCTGGAGGGGAAAATCTATATAATATCTGAACTATTCCCGCACATTTATCCCGATAAAGCGAATAAAAAGCGAGTACAATTTTAGAGAAAGCTCACCTGCATCGGGCAGGTTGCATCGTCCTTGTGCGGCTCAACCCTCCGTACGTCAGGGTACGCCATCAGACCTAAGGCAGCATACTTTTCAACAGTATCTTCACATCAGCCAACTATCATCATATCTCCGTAATACTACCATATTCCGTCTCGTTCACCGGCAGCGGGGTCCGTGCCCATTTACGTAGGATCAGGCACTTTTCAAAAGTAACTAACTATAGTATCTCTGCTAATATTACAGTATCTCTGCCAATATTACAGTATGCTCACCTCCAGTCGCTCCATTCGTTTGCCAGTATACGTACGCGTTGGCCGTGCACTCGACCACCGCCGCGTATCCTCCGTGCGGAGAGACGGAGGAGAAGCGGGCATTGCTCTTTCCGGACTGCAATGGATTACTGAGTAGAGTGAACGTTAGGGTTCTCTCTCTCTCTAACCGAGCCTTACGAGAAAGAGAGCGAGTAACGAGGAGTATTGAAGAACGAAGAGAGTCAGACGATAAATACGCTAATCGTGCGTCGCTTTCAAACCCTGGTTCACATAACGTACACTGACAACATTTCACAATCAACCATTCATTCTCTACTATTCACGCGGCGGACGGTAGTCTCTCTGGTATCACACTAGTCGTTCAACCTCTACGTGGAGCAGTTCGCGTGGCTGCTGCTGCTGCTTGTTTGACTGGAGTAACGGTCAGAGGTGACGTAACACCTACGTACTTCTCAAACGCTTTATGAGCCATCGGCGAAGCCGCGATTCACCACGCATCATTCAACACTCGACAGTTATGAACACAAAAAAGGTTCCGCCAGCAAGCTCATTCCTACTTTGTCCTACTTCCTACTTGTTCCTACTTCCTACTTGTTGGACCTTCTGCACAGATCGATCTCTCGTCGGAAATAGGAATGAGGCTACGGACGGAGTATTATCAACAACCGCGAACAGCGCGTGTCATCGAAATACGCCAAGTGCTACTTGATCGAACCGCGATCGAAGCAGAGAAATGAGAGCGGTGGGAGAGGAAGGGAGAGGCAGCCTATAACTGCCGAAAAGAGGCAGAGAACTGCAGAGAGAGTAGAGCGCGTGAGAGTACTAACTCCAAATGTCCAGGGTTGTTAGAGAAATGGATAGATAGATCAACACTAGGCAACGCTGCTGTTCCTCTCTCTTCCTCCCTCTCTAGCTCCGCCCCCTTCTCTGTCCCTTTTCTACGCTCCCCAATACTCTTTCCTACTCTCACGTGGACTGTAAATCAGCCCCGCCGTCGTCCATAAACTACATACACTGCCGAGAGTATGTTTATAGTCGCGTGAGTATATATAGTGTACGGAGAGTAATTCAACCATAAACCATACATGAGCAACCGTTCCCCGCAATATGTTCTGAGAAACGGGCCTACCAGTGTACGAAATCAAGGCCTACCAATTGAAATTTTGTAGGAAACATAGGCCTACCAAAATAAAATTGAGAACAAATATGGGCCTACCACCCATACTCTTCGGGTCGGTGCCCACGTATGCCATAAAGCCCCCTCCACCAATCATAATTGATTACCTGAACGTGTCCAAAGGCCTTGAGAACCTGCGCATGGCGGGGAGGAAATATCTGAAACGAAGAAGAAGATCATGGTCAGGAATGCATTTCTTCATCGTTCACTACGGTCCGCATTGCAGTGTATCATGATGACCAGGAATCTTGCAACTCGACAATGCACAAGCACATTTCCACAGACACCAGTAAAGTGCATTCGCGAGTATTTCCTACCCGAAACCAGGGACATTTGCGTTTCGTCTGCGACAACATTTAGACCACCCCTGCCTCATTTAGATTTGTAAGAGCATTCGCGGATAAACAAGCCTTTATTGTATGATCCTCTGGGGTGCAGTAACCATCCAGGGGATACATACTCGTATTTGACATTTATTTTGCGGTAGGGGTTATTTTCAAGCGGTGGTATGACAGCGGTGGCGGTAATTTTGCGGTGCGGTATGGGTCATTTCATAGTTAAAGACGGTTTGCGGGCGGGAGGGGTCTCACCCCCGAAAAATACAATCAAATACAGTATTTTTCCCCTGTAACCATCCTAACGTCCGATCGGACAACCGCGCCCATGTATGCGCGGATATGCCTGCCCGTAAACTATACACTGCTTTCGTTCTGGTCACTGTGCGACGAGCCCACCTCCAGGTTGAATACGTGTCCATCGTTTCCCTCCCTCAGACAGAAGACCCTCGTCAGCGACAATGGAGGAAAGGCCCGGGCAGAGAAGAGCACTTGCTGCCCCGTTATGTCACACTGTAATGAGAAGGGGGATACGGTAGGCGAGACTGAACCCACAACTACTGTATCGCTGACAGAAATGTTCCGTCAGTCGTCGCATTCCTACTTCCGAAGAGGTAGAGCGGAGCGGTACGAAGAGAGTCCAGACAACGTCGGAATGAGTTTACTAACGGAACTTTTTCGCCAATAATAATAAATGACAGTGAAGCACATCTATCATACGTGGGCTAGTGTTGTCCTCATATCTTTTGCAGCCATCCTCAGGTAATTCATTAGAGTTAATCAAAAACAGCCATCCTAACAAGTCTTTTGCTTTATGATTCTCGGGTGCAGGCACCCACGCTAACGTCGTCCGATCGGACAACCGTGCCCTCGTTTGCATGCTAACAGTAGAGAGAGTAGAAAGCTGTGAGCTCTGCGAAGGGCAAGTCATAGAGAAGGCCAGCTTTCCCCTCGTCCACTCACGTATCTCTCGACCCGTCCGCTCTTCTCTCCCAGATACCAAATCCTCCGCTCGCTACAGTCCATATCGCACTCCTCCGTCTTCTCCGTGGCCGTTGTCGCGGCATCCGAGGCCGTCCAGTAGGTCAGCGGCTGAACGAGACCATTACCGGAATTGCGGCCGGGGTTTACTTATGCAGTCTATTAGCCGGATACGGAGCAACCGGAGCATACTGTATGTGTTTACGAGTGTTATTCTAGTAATTCATTAAAACCTAAATAATATAAATGGATTTCCGAGTGCTTACCAAGTCGTTGTCGACGTATCCTACATCAAGGGACGACATGAACGGGTCGAATTCCTCCACCGAGTCCAACTGAACGTAATCATGCTTTTTCATTTTTGCTTTCCAAACTTCGGCTATACGATTTATTTCGTTCTTAGAAACGAGTATTCACTATTGACAGAGTTGTAAAAATACTGAAAAGGGCTTTCTCATGTGCAACTACTTATAGGAGGTGCAGCATGCCACGCTTACATATTTCCCATGCTCCTCCTTCCTCACAACAGCCGCCCACACCGCGTCGTTCGCCTTGACGAAGCGCATGTTGACCCTGGATCCGGGAATTACAGGAGCCGGAGAATAGAAAGAATGAGCCCGATACGTAGAGAAACACCTAACAATAAGTCAGCTTGGACTTGGCACAATTGCGCTTCGCGGTTCGCATAAAGCTATGGCAGGAACCATATCTCTGCTACTTGTGCTCCACCGAGAAGATACATATATTATTTGTTTCAACCAACCAGTGAAGGCAACAAAAGGTATACTTTACATACACCATACATGGGCGTGATTGTCCGATCGGACGTTAGGATGGGTACCTGCACCGGGGAATGCTAGTGCAAAACGCTTGTTAGGATGATAGCTTTAGAATTTCCATAATTGTGTAATGGTGCCTGCAAACAAACTTTAGGACAACACTAGCCCATGTATGCTTTATATTATACTTTCCCGTATATCCCCCCCTTACCTTCTGCAACCCTCGACATTCGGTCCCAGTTCGACCTGTGATTCCTCCACAACGATCGGCCCTCCTAGCTCGCCTTCCAGTAGCACCTACACATGAAAAACATACTTGGGAGACACTTCTTAGCCTATAATAACCATGATTTATGCGTAGCCTGTTTAGAGCATACAATTCGCGTTGTAGGAGTGGTTGTGTTTCAGTCTGTACATAAATTGGCGGACTCTTCGCTTATAGCGACTTCGGTGAAACTTGCAATCGTATGCTCTTGTTGCGGTCTGCAAATGCATGCTGCACCGCCTACCGTATACCTGTCCGGCTACCGTAAGCCTCATCTGCATCGCGGTCGCCTCCAGGGAGACGTCCGTATCCGTCAAACGGTACGAGTCCTCGCGCTCGATTCTGAGAGTACAGTATACCTACACGACGACAGGATACCCACGTCTCTTTGTACAAACGATTGCGCAGGTATTTCTTCAGTGTGCTTCTGTGAAAACGTTCCCTACATTCCACAAAGCTGAAAACTAATGAAAAGTGACCTGAACGAGACGAAGACCTCCCGGCCCTTCTCGTTCCAGCAGTAGTTGATCTTGAACTTGGAACGCTCTGAAAGGACAAATCATACGTGGGCAACCATCCAGACAATATTTGGAGAAATGGCCCTACCCAAGTACGAATTCATAAATTATCAAGCCTATCAATTGCAATTTCCTAGGAAACATCACCCTACCAATGTAAAATTTCGAAGATAATTGGGCCTACCACCCATAGTTCTGGTCTATGCCCACGTATGGGATAAATGTATTTAATTTGTTTTTAGTATTAAAATATTAATGTAATTCTACTGAATCACTACCATTAGTTAGCGCCCTCGTGAGATGTTCATATCCTAGCTACCGTACCCCCCATCACCCCTCCTCCTATCCTATCCGCTCCCCAGATACAGTACCCCTTCCCTCTACCGTACCCTCAGCCTGATCCTGCTTGTACTGTAGCAGAGGGTCCTCCTCCTTGCGCTCAACAATTTCGTCCGTTTCCACCTGCAATTAATGATTTGGCGTCATGTTCGCAATTCCAACTCTCAAAAGTGTTTTGGAATTACGAAAACTTTGGAATAAGTGTCCGAATCAATATCGAGGCTGCATACTCACTCTGGGTGCCTTCTCCGAGATCACGATAAGGTTGTCGGCCGATCGATCAAAGCCTACGAAATCGATGTTTCCCGGAACGAGGATACTCCGTGATCGAGACAGCGTCCACTTGTGCACCTTTGGATTGGCTGAAAATATATACCCCTTCTATTTATATACACATATGTTCATAAAAAATCAACGAAACGCAATGCGACCAGCCGAAACACTAATATCTCATGATTGAAAGGTAATTGTTCCCGGCAAGAACGCACCCATCTCTACCGTAATCCACCGTATCAGGTTCTCGCTGGGCCGTCCATCCTCGTAGTCTTGGACAGCCTGCACATCATTTAGATTTAATTCTAAAGATACTAAAATGGCAACTTAAGGGATTGTTCTTATTTTTGAATGGATAGCGGGAAAATTCAAATTTGGCGGGAATTCAAATTTTCACAAGTTTACCCGCAGACAGACGTCGATCGCCTGCTTGTGCATCGTCAGTCGCGCGTCCACCAGGTAGAAGCCAAAGTCGAAGCCTAAAGATCAAACATCAGAGTACAAAGCACGGAGATCAAACAAAGCAAAACAAAATACGAGGTCAAAAGCTCGGGAATATAAATAAAGATGGAGATTAAACAACGCACCATAAAGTTCAAACTACAAAGATCAATCACCCACCGGGAGGGGGTCGATCGCATCCGGGTTTAGCTGTAGACTGAGGGCCGATGATACGGTACTCGAAGAAGGACTGAAATTTATTCAGTAAGGTTAGGCGTCCTATGACATTACCCGAAATAAATACACGAGTTCTGCTACAAATCCTTCACTTTTTAGCCTACAGCATCCCTATCAGTCGGTATGCGTTTCTGTAGGCTTCCTTTTTTTCTCTCTTTTTTTTCTGTAGGCTACGCCCCATACACGGGCAAGCGTTGTCCGAACATCTTTGCAGGCTGCCTTACATAGTTAGGGAAAATCAGAAGTAGCCATCCTAACAAGTGTTTTACACTATGATTCTCCAATGCAGGCACCCATCCTAACGTCCGATCGGACAATCACGCCCACGTATGCTATGCCAGGGGAAAAATACAGTAATTGATTGTAATTTACAGGGTAGGACCCTCCCGCCCGCAGGCCACCGTTTACTATGAAACTACCCGTACCGCATTGCGAAATTACCCCCCATCGCTGTACTAAATTCTCGATTTACATGGCTACCCTACCGCATTTGGAAAATGACCCCTACCGCGAAATTAATTTCAAGTATGAGTATTTATCCCCTGTGCTACGCCCATCCCAATTTACCGTACCCCTTCCCCCCACCTCTCCTACCGTACCTCCCACTGCACTCGATTCGTATCGGTCTCGTAGATCGTCAGCGTCCTTCCCCCATCACAGACTACAGCACATGTGGGAGACACGAATTCGACCTGGAAGATGATAAATATAAAAAAATTATCCCAAAAAAAGTACGATAAAAGCCGTAGGCTCATTATGAATTGACCGTGAAGCATAGCCGACGACATGGGTGGAATAATACCCTAGTGCTATAGTCAGCACAACTTCGCGTTACCGCGCTGAGAAATGAAATAAGGAAGGAAGAAAATCGGCAATAAAGCGGGGCTGGCTAACCGAGGGAGGCAGCGATCGATCGCGTCGCGGTGGATGCAGCATTACGACCTTCTCCGGCGCCGTCATCAGGGCTTTCTGAAGGTATTACAAATGCTCAGGCAACCTTCCCAGACCTATTTTGAAACAAAACGCGTCCACCATTGTCCGCAAATCGTGAATTATCAAGAGTACCAATTGAAAAGTTCTATCGAAATTGGGCCTATCGTGAAATTCGAAAAAAAAAGATTTGTGCCTATCACCTATACAACGTCCACGTATGAATAGATTTATCTAAAATTAAGACAATCTCTGAAAAATTATACAGTAAAGATTAGAATCTACGCCAACCTTGGGGTCGTAGAGCACCCGATGGAGGCAGCCGTCGTCGAGGATGAGGAACAGTTTGGTGGGCATGAGCGTCCGGAGGGTGTACGGGTCAACCACAAGCATGTTAGTCTCAAATGGGCAATTATTCATAATATTTATCTTACGTAAATTATTCATAATATTTATCTTACGTAAATATTAAGTCGTGAGTAAACGAGAATAAGAGCGCAATACGTCATACATGCATTGTTTAGTCCTAAACATCTTGCAGGCCTTTTGCACTAGGATTCGCTGGTTTAGGCGCTCAACCTGATACCGAGTCAAGTAGGACAGTCGGTCCACAGGCATTCAGTAGCATAATGCATGAAAAAGAGCTCGATTTGGATAGTACTAACGGGAATAGCAGTCCTAAAGCCCGGCTACACTGTTTGGCATTTCTTTACCGTTTAGTGGAAAGCAAACCTCGGACAGAAGTCGTAGGTGCTGCAGGGACTGTTGCAGGTCATTTTGAGGGTGACTGAAGACTGCAAAAGTGGAACTATTGTCTCCATAACCGAATAATCTCTCCGTCAGGCCCTAAGCATTGCGCGCATTGACAAGTGAGTCCTCTAAATTGTTTTTTTTTTGTCAACGAGTTTAAGCTTTAAGGCTTGAAAACCGCACCCATGATCGACAGGCGCTTTCGCTGCGTTCCCTCAGGCGTTCCGGTGAGTTTGTAGCCCTCGAAGTTGCGTGGTGCTTCGAGCGACTTCTCCACGACGCCCAGGAAGAACTGTTTAGGTGCGTGAGTATCGGTCATTCCTACAATTTCCCCTCATTCACTCCGTTTGACACGATAAAGCGTAAAATATACGGCCGCTATGTCACAAGACTATGCTAATACTTCCAATAGAACTAATAAAGTAAAGCTAAAGCATCCTAAAGAAGGTAGAAATGCGCCGAAAAAGGAGAAAAAAGAAACTAAATTTTCATACGAGCCGGTGGACTACGGTATTTGAGTACGAGGTGTCATGCGGTCAAATAGATCATCTCGTTACCGTATACTCTGCACCCATTTGCGATTGTCGTTGTTTGTTGGAATGTTTTGAATTGCGAATACTTTATCGAGGGAGACGACCACGAGTGTAAGAATGATGCAAGAGTGATCTAGATCTCTCAGAAGAAGGGAGAAATAGAAAACGAGGCAGACCAAGACCAACAGACCGAACGGCTATATATTAACGGGATGTGGGGGAAGGAATGAAATTAGAGTGAATGATGGGTTTTGCGCATGCTGATCATGTACTATAATGAATGAGATGAAGGGTAGTCTACGACTCAAATGCAATGGATCATCTTCGACGCAGGCTCCTTATGAGGAGGTACGTTAAGGTTTGGCAAGAATACTGCAGCATTGAAAGTGGATAAAGGAAATGATCACGATCGCCGCGTCGGTTCCTCCCATTGCACTTGCGGATTGTATCCATTAGCCTGGAGTTGACGGGCGCATCGCATTGTGTGCATGCCGAGATCTGGAAACAGCAGACATTGATGGGTGAACTATTATTGAAGGAAAAGGAACGTTGAGAGAGCTGCACAGTTTCTTCCGCTAACCACCGTAAAACAGCAGCCGGAGCCGGTCATTAGCCTAAGCTGGCATTTTGCCAAGAGAGTTTCACTGTATTTAGCGTAGCTCCAATAATAGTAGTGGTATGCAGACGAGTCGCTTTGATCAATATGCTTCAATTGTTTTGGCGACGCGACGCATCATTTCTACAGGAAGCGTAATCGTTGAACTGTCTCTTCTGACTATGAATTAGAGTGGGCCGGCATTCTCTCCACATCATTATTCACTGCTGGGGCTATTCGGGGGTAGTGGGGTGGGCGTGAATGGCCCACTCTACTACGGATCGTGTGCTTCGCTTCTAAGCGTAGGCGTTCCGGTAAATATCTTCTCTTACCCTTGGGATCGAAAACAGTCGCCGACGGCGGCAGAGGAGGAGCATCCGGCTTGGTGGAAACGATGTAGATCCTGTCCGGTACTGGAATAAAAGGAACACTAATACAAGGTGGCTATTTATTGCAGAAACACTATCCAAAATGACGTCTGATCGTTGACTTCATAAAAGCTGGCGAGCCACTAATCGCTCTTCTCTTACCTTCTCGACGGACCGGATTGCTGGACTTCTGCTTGCGGGCCTCCAGCATGCCTTCGAGTCCTGTAAGCGACTGTTTCGCTAGTTACGTGTTGTTTCAAGGGCTTTTAAACCCTCACAAAAGATTTCGTAAATATGATGAACCAGAGAAATGGAAACCCACTGGAAATGGCGGAATCCAGCTCGGGACCAGACATCAGATGCGCATCCGATCCTTCAAAGAACCATCTTATAATGGCGTCTTATTTATCGCATATTGATCGATAGGTGACGCTTTCATCATATCGGTCATTTCATCAACCTTGCTCTGTATACGACTTTCACAGAATCTGTCGTTGATGAAACGACAGATTCTATGAAATGGTGGTTGCCCTAATTTCTGAGTCCAGTCTATGGCAACAAACCTTGCTTGTCTCCAGAATCTCGCGTCTCCCCGGAGCTGGAGGGCTTGATTGCCTCGGGCTTCTTCGTGTCGTTTCCCATCACCAGATCGTACAGCCAATTGCCAGAAGACTATAAATGCCTGGATTTCAAATAAATATGCAAAACATGCTCTTGCGAAGCACCCATTGCCCCTGACCTTTGCCTTGATTTATCTCTCTGTGATATATGAGCTAATAATACATGTTACATGAGCTAATTTTAAGGGAAAACAATGGATAGTATGTGGTCAGAGAAATCTAGACGAGGTGGATTTAGAAGGTTCTTTTACGACGCTTTGTGTTATCTCGTGTTTAGTCAACTGCAAGATGAGAGACCCACCTGCGTCGGGGGCTCCTTCACGTCTTCCTTCTTCGTCGGTCCCTCAATCTGGCGCGAGGGGAGGGCGGGGAAACTGAACAGAAAAGACCAATAATCAATACAATAAGTCAGGAATCAGCGATTAAAAGGCTTGCTTTTCAAACCCTAGTGAGTACGATGTGGACGTACTGAAGGTCGTAGAAGGGGAGCGAGGCCACGTCTTCCTGTTGTGCACGATCGTGTCGACGTACTGCCTTCTGGAAGGGGCCACTTCTAGGGCTTGGAAAGGAAGCAGTAAACGTCATCTTCCTCTCATTCTTTACCTACACCGTGCCTAGAATGAAAGGTCAAAGGAAGATGACGTTTACTGTAGAGATCTGCAATCGACTCCTTTTGATCAATATGTTTCATTCCTTTCTGTGTGGATGCGCGTCGCGGCTATGAATGATGTATGAAACATAAGCATCAAAAGGACAGATCTCTAGTTTACTGCTTCCTGTCCCAACCCTAATCATTTCACAACTACCGGAGAGATCGATTCGATGATCAAAGGCATCTATCCAATTGCAAGCTGAATAACTAATTGGTTGATTATGGAACGAGTCTTATGTACGGATCTAGTGAGAGTATGGAAAGCACTAGCAATCCCAAGTACGTATCCATGCTGACTAGAGTTTGCTCGAGTGATTGCGAAAGAGATCGATCGCATGAAGTGAGTTCGTCAGAGCATTAGACTCATATAGGAAAGACGTTGCTAGAAAGAGTCATCACGACTTGGTCACGACAGTGCAAGAATGGATCGAGGTAGGGGAGAAGAACGAAGAGGAGGAATGAAGACACTTTCATGCCCTGGTCATGAGTCATCTACTGAACCCCTACGCTAGGCAATCGTCAACAAGCTATCGATCGATTCCTGGTCACTATCTAGGCGAACCCTGATTCTAACGGTGGCCCTTCGCACGTTTCTAAGCTGGGCACCGAATAATCCATCTGGATGGATTAGAAGAGCTCAGAAAACTAACCGCGATTTGGCGGTGGTTGCCACCGTGTTCATAGGAAGAGTTGAACATGTCGAAGCAGTGGGAACTCTAAAGGATACGGTACGTACAGTAGGAAAGGAAGGGAGTGGAATAGGGGGAATGAGAAGGGAACGAAGAGGAGAGATGCTCCTTCAGAAGGGGAGAGAATGATGCTGACCTTCCCTCTTTCATAACTCCTCCCCTCGCTTCTCCCTTCGTCTCTCTTATCTTTTTTATACCATCTTCCACTTCTCTCCCTTCTCTCCTCCGGCAAAAGAGACTCGGTCTAATGGAAGGGAATCGTGATTCACTGTAATATTGAGAGACGGGAAAGGATTGAAGGGGAAGGAGAGGGGGGGGG
>LS888577.1:163338-185505 GCA_900490955.1 Micoletzkya japonica | reverse complement strand
CTCACATTTTGAAACCTTTGAAGAATTTTCATCGAATTTTAAAACTTTTAGTTAGAGGTTGCTTCCTCCCTTTAAAGGCATCTAAAAGACATTGTTTCAAGTGTTTGATGTCGTGCGCGGAATGCTTGGTATTCGATCGCACATCTACCATCATTCTCAGCAATTTTCTGGCGTCTAAAGATCGGGCGACCAAGGTAGCGTGTGCTTCGGAATGCAAGGTAATCCAAAGACTTGTAATTAGAGATTCAAGCACACGAACATGTTGTAGAGTATGACCAACTGCTATGGTTTCGGGTTTTCCGAAAAGAATTGCACGATCTATTCTTCTTTTGCGTCTGGCTCTACCGCCACTCCTACGTATATTCGAAGCGACAGCACCGTTTGTAATCTTTCAAAGACTACGTAAGCTAAACGAAATGCTTTTGAGATCCATCTAACAATCACCCAATGCTGCAGAACTTCGGTAGCCTCAACTTTGTCATCATCCTCATCATCAATAATGACGACAACTGCATCTGAGTCTTCCACGACTGCTCTATCCACAACGTCGCCTTCAACCACCACCACCACGACACCATCCTGTCCACTAGTGGCACTAGAGGTCATCCATTTGTAGTCATAACGCTTTAGCATTATTTTTAGGTCCTTAAGGTGGTTATTCACGATTAATTAACAATGAGCTTATGGTTGGTTATCCTGTCGGAGGTTGAGCATTACTGCCAAAACGAACCTGAATGGAATGCAGTATGTCAGACACTTCACCCGGATGAGGCCGCTCCTGCCGAGACCGTAACAATTCAGCCGGAAACAGGAGCCATCTTGGTCCTACACGGAAACTACACAACCGACGATCAGCCGTTAGCATTTACTAGTACTTCGGTACTATTATCAGACTTTTCTTTAAAAATGTACTTTCAGAGCATTGCTATGCGTCACACAGCGAATTAAGGAATGCGATATTCTATTAGAACTACATCAATACATTAATTTTATCAGTATTATGCATATATGTGGTAGAATCTTACTGTGCACTTTAGTGTCCCCTCTATGCGAAACAATTATTCTAGCTACATCTCTCTGATGATGTACGGTACATCCTCATACGGGACACAGATGTCCGTTCGACCGAATAGCGACCTCTCTTTCAAGATTGCCATCAACACTTGCACTACGGTTAGTGTCCCAGGGAAATAACAGTTCACAGATCGGGTAACGCACATGCTTTCAGTGGTAGGGATGCGGAATCGAGACTTTACCATGATATTACAGGAAAAGATACGTTGATCATAACTTTGTTATGTATTGGTACTTTCAATCTTTTTTGATTTGTTGTTCAATGGGAGTGTTTAGTTCGATCCGTCTACCGTCGAATGTTCGGGCTGGGACTACTCTACGGAGGTTGACTACAGCTGTGCCGCCAGCACCACGAACGAGCAGTTCGATCTGCGCATAGTGTAGGTTTGAGAATCTGTAGTCGTCGTTATTGGTGCCGTTTCGTGTACTCTTCAAGCAATCTATTATAGGTATGAAAATATGACCATTCGGACTTGGTTCCTTTTCTGAAACAATGCAATGCGAAATATTTGTTTTCTCTGGTAGGATTGCACGAATATATGTTGTACCGTACACAGAGCGAAATCTCCCTAGCCGGCTGGGAAGACATTCTCCGGAGTCGCGTCGTAGGAAAATATTCTCAAGGCGGCTAGGGAAGCTTCGCCGAGTGTACTTTGTATCATAACCAGCCGGGCAACGCGGCGCTTCGCCCGACTGGCGTCTCCTCAACGCATTAGCTAGTTCTGTATTCTAGAGTGATACAGTTCCTAGTTAATGTCCATATTTTAGCCTATTATTAACGTGTATATTGACATCTTTTCTAAGCTTCTTATGTAGTTTTTCGATGTATTAAATGTTCCTTGCGCTGGAATTTTCGCTGGAATTACTACGCAACTTTCCAGAAGCGCCTCTTCCTAACAATACATCGAAAATACAATTTATAATCTTTAAAAAATCGATTTCTTTAGAATTAGAAGCTTCCTTTCGCCACATTCTCGAAAAGCATAACTTTCCTATGGGTAGCATTTAGTTTTCATTCCCCTCTTTTCGTTTGTTGTTCTCCACATTCTCAAAAACTATAGCTTTTCCATGGGTAACATTTAGTTTTCATTCTTCTCTTTTAGCTTATAGCGAAAAGTTGAACAGTTACAGCACGTCTTGAAACCATCTACACTGCGAAACCCCCTAGGCTTCAGCTTATTCTTCATGTGATTAATTCAAACACTATTTTGCTATGAAAATCTGCTGTCGTTTTAAGTTTACCCCCCATGTCAGTGTAAATTTTACTTCATAAGGTGTAAGCTGGGGGAATTTGGCCTAGAGGAAGAGTTTTGTCTCTCTTTAGCATTGGCGACATCTACTAAGCAAAAAATTAATTAAGAAAAATCCTCACTATTCAAACCTAGCAAATATATTCCGTCTTTGATTTCCACAGCAGGTTGGAGAACTGTTCAATAGATATATATGATATAAATTATACCGAAATATTATCCAGAAATTGTTAGTGCACCAAACTATTATAACAATTTTTGCAGCGAACTGGAGCTATTAGTTCTGTCCAAACTTTCATGTACACCACGTTTTGGCATCTCCCTCCTCTATAAAAATTACGTAGTTGCGCTGCAACAGCACAGCATTCTGCCCGGTGAAGAATGTATCTAATAGCGAATTGGCCACTATTTTTGAATGATCTCATGAGCGGATGAATCAATTTGCACCAAATTTTCAGTACTTCTTGAATTCGTAGTGGCGAGCTTAAGTTTTTAAATGCATACTCTTTCGTTAACTGGTTCGCCTACAGCATCGGATCATATGCGCGAAAACCGCTATTCGCTATTTTGACGCTTGGAAGGCTTTGACAGCTTTCAGTATTACAATTAGAATCTATACTCAACACTTCTCATAATCTAAACTAAGCTTTTTAGCAATTCTAGACCCCCTCCAGAACATAATACACCTATATGAACGATGTGTAATACTTTTGACCTGCTTTCATCAACTCAAATAACGCTTGAAGTACACAAAAAAGCAGGCGCAAGTAGGCTGCGCTACTTCAGCTTCCTTTATGTACCAACCCTGCACTCTTGATCGTATGTTAGCTCGGCTCAGTTGGTAAGCTGGCTATCTGCAATAGAGGATGCTGCGGGTTCGAACCCCGCTTGGTTTGAGAGGTTTTGCAAATTAGGAAAACGCCTATTTGAGTGTTCTTTGGTCATGATAAGGACGTTTAGCGAATTATATAATAGTATTGATAAATTTAAAGATTGCACGATGGTTCGATCGAGTACCGATGCAACCACGCGCTGTCGGGTATGTACACGGTACCGACGGGAGTCAACCTCAGCGATATGTCCAAAGTCCAGATCACTCCTGTAAGCTGCTAACACAGCATTCCTATTTCCCCTGTGATCTATCGACACTGCACAGTGTTCTGCCGCTATGCAAAACCTTTGGAAAGCGAAAAATCATTCCGACATTCACTTATATGGTAGATCGGTGTGCCGCGCACCACAAATAAATAATTAGGTATGGGAAAGGAAGGGCATCATGACAGACACTAAAGCTAACCTAAATCCGACTCCTAGGGCCTTGGGGAACTCAATAAAAGACGATGTCCTAGTCATTTTCGCTTTCCAAAGGTCTAGAATATTGTGACTGCAGATATGACAATGAGTGAAAATTTGCCAGTTTGAAAACTTAAAGGGCCCCTCCAGGCAATATCTACCATATGCATTTTGTGTGTGTGTGTGTGTGTCCTGAATCTCATCCTCTCTCCTTTTTAGTTGAAACTTCACCGTTGCCGAGAAAAAGCTGTGCAAAGATTTCTCTCGCTGTCTGCGTCTCTTCATTCCTCTCTTGTCTCTAACAATCAATCAACCGCTCTTACTGGGTTATCTCTTGGAATGAATGAGATGTGTGGAGGGACCCTTTAAGCACCTGCTCATCAGTCCAAAGAGCTGCCGAAATTTTGTGAACATCCATGTTTCCGTAGTGGTGCAAATTCAAAATTAGTTACCAATTCGCTATTAGACACTTCCCCTTTCGGTCGGAATGCTGTGCTAAAGAATACATGCAAAGTTATGGTAGCTTATTTAATCAAATCAGATATTTATTTTTTCACGAAGCCAGCAGGACAGGAAGTTTAGAAATAGCTTCCAATCGGCGACATGATGTGGTTAAAAAGTATGCAAGTCTAGAGTATCCTCGATTAAGGATTCGTCGGAGATCACGGCCTTCTATCACGCCGCTACGCAGGCCTCCCTACAGTCGGCCGAAACCGCTTCGCTTGCGGACCTGGGGCTGAGCACTCTCCAGTCGGGTATGACATCCTTCGTCCGTTTTCCACGTTGACAGCCCGATATTCTTTAGTGGTATATATGAAGTTGAATTTCTAGGTATGCGGTTATGTCTTCTTACTATCACTTCATCATCCGACGGTTTCTTGGTATGCTACTCATTTTTCTATATACTAATTATCTTGATACCCCTTTCTAGGCTAAATCAAGCTTATATTGATAGTTACTAAATGAAGAGTATCCAATGAAAATCTGACATGGTTTCTTACAGATAACGCTCTCCGATGGCTCAGCGAATACCAATTTTGCAATGAGTTTCACTGATGCTCAGGTGATTAAGCAGCGGTTAAAAAATTGTAAATCTGATAAAGGGAAAATTTCTTTTTTTAGATATCTGCCTATGCCGTTATCGATTCCGAACCGAAAGGAAATGTCACCTTTTCCAACGCAATCAGCATAGCAAACGACACAGATATCGACTTTAACATTGTGTGCACCGATAGCTGCTTGCAAGTAAGAATACTCTGACTTTTCAGCGTATTCAATTTTTTTCAGGTATTCTCCGGTATGCAATTTTTGTTATCTTTCGAACACCAAGCCGCCGACATAGACTCCGCGTATTCTGTTGTGACCGGGGACAATATTCGACTGATGGCTGCCTTCGCGGAGAATCTTTAGAGGATCAGATTGAACTTTATTATTGGCGTTGAGTAAATTATGTCTTTGTATTGGATTTACCGATTTACTTGGTTTTACCTGCAGCCTAGTGTCAGTGGTTTCAAATTTACAGCGAAAGAGAAATTATTGCAGTTTGCTTATTGCAGTTTTTGCTTATTGTGGTTTCTTTGAGATATATGGTCGTTCGATTAACCGCTCGCTATGTTGCGTATTTCTTCTGGAAGAACTTCTTCTGGAATAATATTTTAATCGTTACCTTTATCACATTATATTACAGTATGAACGGAAGATATTGTAAAGAATGGATCCTCTCCAGGGGGAGGGGATTGAAAGCTTAGCTTGTAGAAAAAGATTTTCACCATACAGAATTGGAAGATCGAGAAAAAAGCACCGGGGCCCCCTAGGGGGGGTCGTCACCTCAAGGTAAACGCGCCTTTTAATTTAGAGTGCGTTCCGTGGAGATACCGGGGATATCACAATAGAGATCGCTACTAATCATAGTATCAGGAACTCTAGGTACTTTCACAGATTAAATCGGACCGGAAACGACAATGATTTAGAGGACTAGAAATATACACATGAAATGATCTGGGGAGAGAGGTAAAAATGTCATGGTTTTTTGCACTTCTCTTCTTTTAGACGGGCGCTTTTAACTGCATTTCTTAGAATACGCTATGTATTATGGAGTAACATCATGTTGCGAAATTGTTTGGAAGAATTGAATGGACGACTATAGATATTGTCACGCATTACAATATCTAATTGTAGAGTGGGAGTAGAGAAAGATGGGGATAAAGGATGAACGGCGCACCACTCTTCATTCCTTCATTTCTGTATTTATTTACATGGTATTCCGTCTCGCAGTCACTCCTTCATCTTTATTCCCAATATCTCCCCCTCTCACACCAGCCACTCGTAATTCTCAACCAGTCGCTCAATGATAATCGAGTGTTTGTCGGCGTATTCCATCGATTGGAGCAGCGAGTGGAAGGGGGTCAGGTAGGTCTGCAAGGCAATTATGCCCATAGTTACTTTTCTTAAGCTCATTAGGCAAATTTTATGATAGCTGAATAGTTCCACATTTCTTAGGCTTTAGTACCTGCTTCTTCTCAACCCCAACCGGCCGACTCGCCTTGGGGGTTATCTCCGTCTTCGCATCGACTGTAACAGAGCAAGCTTAGTAGGTCTAGACTATGAACTTAAAATAAAATCATTTTCCATAGTATTCTTTATACCTTAGCCTCACTCGGGGTCTCCACTGGGGAGCCTCCGCCCCGAGTGATGGCATGACCGTCTGGCGGTAGGAGGCGAAACGGTCATGCCTCTCCCTAGGTCGATATACTACACTCTATTTCTAAGTTTACTTTAAACTTAATCTTTCCCCTCTTTGAGCATATTTAAATTATACATAACAATAGGAGGAAACCAACGGATGGGCTCAGTGAGAATCGCGGGCTCGTACGTAGCGAACTCGGTGGCCGCATTGGTCTCCATGAAAAACGGATGAATCGATGCATCGAACGGAGCCCTGTGAGACTCTTCGGGAGTTTATTAAAGTAGATCACGAAATTCGTGGATAATTTCTAGAAATATAGTCAAAATGTCGGTCCCCTGCAGATACTTGCTACCTACTCGCTGTCAGGAAGAGGCTCAGCTCTCTTGTCCAACTTGCACCCACAAATCTGCACGCGAATCTTCTGGAAGCAGAAAAAATTGATTATATGGATCTTTGGGGCGGATTATTTAGAACAACAAAGGCGAAGGTTACCGTATCATCGTCCACTTTCGGCACCTCTTTCGGGGGCGTAACGCAGCGAGCAGTGTACGTATCCACAGAAGTCTCCTCAAAGGTTAAATTTTCATTGACCATGGTATACAAACAACTCTGTTCAACCAATTATTGATGAAATCTAGAGATAAACTTTTTCTGCTAACGCATTTTAATTCTACCTTTTCTGAAGGAGTTGAAAATCCAGTGACCGTTCTGAAAAGGCAAATTTTCTGATGAGATTACTAAATTTCTTGACGTTATTTGTTATGTTAATACAATAACAAAATACGAACGAAGTAGTGCTCCTCGGAGAGACCGCAATGGGTGAGATCACTCTGAAAGGAAGATTGTCTGCAATAATAAATTTTGGCTAAGTCCTGAGATTCATTCTTTCCCAAAGGATGAGGTTGGAAATTGGAGGAAAGGGGAGACTAATCGACTTTCGACAAACTTCTAATATCATCATCCAAAAGGAAAATATGGGTTAGAAAGGATCGCCCGCAAAACACTATGCGATTGAGACGAATGAGGAGAGTCAAGAGAGTCACTCTCTAACCCATATCCGCGATTAGGCGCTTCATTTATTTGCACTTCTCGAGTTTGACTGTGGCGCCGCACCCTCCCATACCCCTCCCCCCTGCCTCTCTCACACACTCACTCTCGCCGTCTGCTCTCTCTCCCACCCTTCTCTCTCTCTACTTGGCTCGGCTGACCCTCCCTCCTATCACCGATGATCTCTGGCCATCGGATTGCGATCGGATTCATCAGTAAAGAATAACACGGAAATGTTCTTCCACTGCCAATGTTGAATTATTGAGATCCTATCACTTTTTGCTTAGGCTTAGTTCCGCACTTTTCTTTTGGGTACAGCTTAGTTTCTTCTCCGCATCCCTCTCCCGCTAGGCTCTCTCTTTCACATTCCCTCGAACTCTACCGTGAGCATCGGGCAAGGCTCTGCTCTAGGGAGAGTGACCGGGTGATATACGGGAGTTACTTGTACCTCTCCAAGCTTCTTCTGGCGGTGCGGCGTCGGTATTTCTTCGTTGGAGTGCCCGCTGTCTTGCTCTTCTTGCTGGACGCAGTTGAAACTGAATTAGTTGAGTCAAGCTTTCGTTTCTCTTCTAAACTCACACATTTTCAGTGCACTGAAAAACAGTACACTGAAAAATTCTTCTAACAAGGTGGTAAAAGCAACCAACCTTTTCCGGTTTTTTCGTCTTCACATTAGTCTTTTGCTTTGCGTAGACATAGGTTGTCACGACGATGGCCAGAGTAGCGGCCAGTATAGAAACCCGAACCACGGTAGAATTCCACGACCTGCAAATCACAAATTATGAATTTATGATGAAATAACAATGAATGAAGGTAAACAACATGTATGACTACGGTATGTACCGTAGAATTCGTTTGGTTTCTCTTCTAAACTCACACATTCATGGCGGACGAGCGGAGGGGAGAGCAGACCGTCTGCTGCGAAGAGAGGAACACGAATGAGAAGAGAAGAGGACGGACAATGAATAGAGGAGAGAACGGACGGGGGATTGGGGGTGTTCAATGCATTTGTAAAGTCAAATTTTTCTGAGTAAGTTGAATGCAAGAATGTCATGATGTTGCTAGAATCAATACTGGAGGAAGTATTATACAAGGGTGGTCTACGGGCTTGCCGCACCCTTATCAGTATTTTAATTAAAAAACTGAATCTTACAGTTGACGTGTTATCTCAATTCACAATGTTTTTTTGAAAGTTAAGTCAACCACACTCATGCATTTCTTGTATGATCGTAAGGTCTGTTACATTTTACAATGTTAAAACTTTCAAAAATATTTATTGCAAACTACTAATCTCACTAAAACCACTAATGACACTATTACAAAACAGCCGTCAGAATGGCTGCTGCAACCGCGAGGTTCATCTTTGCCGCTCCTGAAACGATTGATAGTCTGCTGCGGATTTACATGAAAGGGCTTGAAATATGCGAAAATGTTCGAAAAGCTGCTAGAGTCAAGATTTCTCACTAGTTTAGATATCTCAAAAATTAACCAGATGTGATCTGTACGAGAAATTGCGGAAGTTTTGTAGGTGAAGAGGCGGTGATCTGTATCGATTTTACGTTCTCGAAACTTTTAGGCTCTTTGTCCGTTCTTTGCTGGTATCTGAAAGCCGATCGTAGATGTTTTGGGGTTTATGGAGAAATATCCTATTATATACAGCATCGTGAACCAACTAACTCGTCATGGATCGTTCCTTCGCGAGTTTGTATCATGATATCGAGAAGTGGACAATCGTTCCCGCTGCATGGATCAAAATTTGCACTGACGATGAGATTGGCAGTCGACTGAAGGGTAAATTATAACATCAAAGTAAAGATAACGGGGACGCAATCGTTCCATTTATACTCAGATATACGTGGCTCTCACATTATATTGGCTCTCACCAATTGTCCTATGCGGAGTCATTTTTTTCTAAGAAATTCGCTCTCTGTGACCTCTTGAGTAAACGTGACTTGAGATTCGATCTTGCTGCTTGGTGGGCAGTTCATTTCATACGATGAGTCAAGATCTCTCCAGCCGGGAGACATAAGAGCCGTTGAAGAGAGGGGGTCGAGAGATCGAGAAACGTCGTACACTCCTCTTATACACGTTACATTCTCGTTGGGGCCATTTCAAGGGAAAGACGTATGAAAAAAAACTGATTGGAATTCAGACTAGGTACCTCTTCACTTCGCACGGTCTCTCATTCGAAGAATGGTCACCATTACAAAATTACGGTATCGATAAAAATATTCCAACAGTGAAGGATTCGAAGACTCTTTTGAAGTCCGGTGTATCCAGTGTACTCAAGCGCTAAAAATGTGTCCGGAATTGATAAAAAGCTACCGTTGTTTTATGGTGAAATTTGGAACTGAATCCAACGGTCTTCTATATTCACAAGGCAGACCGTCGCAATGGGATCCTGTACAGTCACAAAGGAAGACATGCTGTAGGTCACGTACGATTGAAACCTACATCTAACTGTGGGATAGCACTTCCCTTTAGAGAGCCTACCGTAGTCAGATTTTGGCTTAAAAATCCATTCTCATTATGCGTCACGTACGCGTCGCGGTTCGCCACTCGCTGTGCATTTTAAATGTTTCGTGCGCGTTGATTTAAACGATCGTGTAGGTAGTATCGGGATAGCTGAACACACTTCATTTCTACGGTTATCTTGTCTGGCCAGTTATATCGTTACGCTTCAAAAACACTTCACTACATGAATCCGTATTATGTACGTATTTGCTGCAATCATGCTTCTGTCAAACTATTTTTTTTGTACTTTCTACTGAACCAGGCACAGCTTACGCAATCCGTTTACAGTTTACATTCCGCTCCCTCAAACTAAACTCTTAAACTGTCAATCGTTTTCTACCATTCCTGTTGCGCCACGTTTCCGAGTGGTCAAACTTAAACGGTTTTCGACATTAATTAACCATGCCCAGTTTTCTGGACAAGATAACAGGTTTGCTTCTATGAGAGTTTGATAGTTTCTTATGATACTCTCCACTCTAGACTGATTTTTCACACAGCTCTGGTAAATGGAATAGTTTGGTAAATAGTTTCGGGAATAGAGATAATTGATGGTATTTCCTTTTTCCTAGGTAGTATACAACAAGTCTGAGATTTCAGAGTATAGCGATGAAAGCAGTTTGTTGGCTCAATTGGACGGTAGGTTTGATGGTAGATTTAAAACGATTTGAGTTGAAAGCCTAAATGGTTTTAGATGAGTTTAATGTTCATTTTATACACAATAATCTATACTACGGTCTCGAAGATTTTATTCTCTACGGCTCTGGTCTGCCCTTCTCTTTCCTAGTTTTGTGGATACTAAGAAACAACGACACGAAATTTGTCGTTTTCAAGGTACGTCTAGAAAATAATAAATCTATAAAATGCTCGAGAATAACCACAGTCAAATATAATTAGTAATATAATTTATTTAAATTTTAAAAATATTGCAGGAATCGCTCTTCTTACCATTTCTGATCTCTACTATTCATGCAACTCTCGGTTTTCTCATCTATTTCCTCTACTGTGTGTTCGACAGCTTGACTGTTGATGTTAGTATTGAAAATTATGTTGTATTAACTACCAAAATCTAAGGAATAGTATGAGACAACGATGACAAAGTCTTTCAGGACATCCCAACCACAGTATTAATATGCTCCATTCTATGTGCCATTGCCAATTCTTACTACCTAATTCCCAGCTTGATGCTTTTCGTGAGTTGTTGATTAAAAACCAGGCGATATTATATATTGAACAAAATATTATTATTAAAGATGGACTCCGCCGAACTGTAAGCTAATCGATATAAGATAATTGAGAGAGCGAAGGAGATAGAAGAGAAACTATTTAATCGATTCAATTAATATCGTGCAGAAATTCAAACCTCTTTAAAGGAAGAGGGAAGCGATAAATAAAATTCCTCCATTTGCAATAAAACTTGTTATTTTACCTTTAGAATTAATAAGAAACATAAAAATAAATATAAAAAATTGCAAAAAAATTATAAGTATATATCAAATTTAATTTTTCGTTCCGAGGGACGGTAGTACTACAGCGTAATGATTCCGTTTGGCTAATGAAATTTCAAAAAATCGTAGAGCGAAATTTAAAAAAAAATCGGTTCTCGAATACTATCAATTTTTATTACTTTTCCTTTTGCATTTATACTTGTGCATTTGTTTCGACAAAATCTATCATATACGCTTCACTTGAAAATGGGTTCCATGTCCCTTTAAAATCCTAAAAGAATTTTAAAACCGAGTGGCATTTTCACAATGTGCGGAAGAGTTTTTGATTAAATTTTGTTTAGGCAGATGCATATAATGACTGGACAATATGGTGATCACTATAGTAGGGTGGTGACTCGATATGCAATATTCAGATCTCAGTTATTCGTCGCTTCACAGCTTCCGTCTTCAATCATTACATTACTGACCAATGGATTAGCCGTACAGTAATTGGAATCTATGGCCTTCTTGTCAGTACCCACCTATGATTTCTATACCTAGTGAAAACAAACCTAGTGAAAACTAGTGAAAAAAATTGTTGTAGAAAACAAACTTTAAGCTTTCCGCATTGATACTTGCGGAATAATCGTATTTTACAAAATTTCTTTAAAGGAGCCGGCCCACGAGTACGGTAGCATTTGAATTCGCGCGTTACTTTGATATTGCAATTTCCTTTCTTAAACGTTCGTTGTCTTAATATGATTGGAACAATGCGAAAAATCGTTTTGTCAATGAACCGGGGCTGTATCTCATCTCAGCCAGCTAATATATCCGATTTTGTGAAAAGCTCGCTTCTCTTTGCACCTTCAGTATTCCGCGGAGAGTAAATGAAATCGAATAAAACTCGAAATACCCGATCAGGATGGTTAGATATACTGAATGACGTAAAGACCCAATATGGCCAGAAACTCGCGGTACGGCTCCTTTAATATGAAGTTCAGATATTCGTATACCTCATTGAGTTCACTGGAGACGTTCTACCTCACGGATGGATATGCTCTGCTACTTATAATCGCGATTGGACACTTCGGGTGTGGACCTTTCTAAAGATTAAGTATTAAGATATGCTTAACTCTTTCTAGATACGATTTCAAGTGATGACTTACGCAGGATTCGCCGTTACCATTGTTGCTATAGCCACTTTACTCTTCAATTTCACACGCGGTAAATGTAAGATGATGTTTTATTCATACTGGTGGGTAGAGCGAAGCGCTATTTATTAAGAGTGTGCTTATTAGGGTTTTAAAACCAAGAAAGAAAAACAGAAAAAAAACATCATAATACCGAGAGAGTGATCAGGAGCAAGTAAAAATGAAGAGAGTCAGACGATAGATACGCTAAGTTTGCGCTTGGTTTTAAAACCCTAGTGTTTATACATACGGATTCTTTGCTAATTTCTTGTCATTGTTAGCTATATCAGACATTAAGATGATTCATCGACATACCTTCATATAGACCTAATATGTCTGCTATCATCCCTTCCTAACTTTACCCTGCTCGTACTGTTCTATGCTGGTAGGCAACATATAATTCTTGATTGATGTACTTAACGTATACAGCGTGGATGAGGAGGACCTAACAGCGATTGAAAGGATCTTGAGACAGAAAATCACTGCAGTTAATTTTTAATTAGTATTCATGTCTCTTTCTAATGCTAAGATATTTTTTATTATTCAATCGAAAACTCTCTTCAAGGCATTAGATTCGAGTTAATATCTCTAATTGTTTTCTGGAGTCTTCACACAACAATTGCGTTCTTGTGTACAGCCACAGACAGGGTAACTGTGTTAGATACTGTTATCGCAGCTTTTCTATTCGTTTTAAATAATTAAATTTACAGGAATTACGCACCGAAATGTGGAACCTTTATGCGAGAAAAGTTCAGGAAGTGCGGGAGCTTACGAACATGTAGAAAAGAAATCCGAGCCGATGTCCGTTTTTGGCATTAACGTTTCATCTTTACTGTCTTTACTATACGCTCGAATTTTATTTTGTTGTGCAAAATGTTAAAGGTAACGGAAGACTTACTACGATTACGAAGGGTTTAGATTAGAGGGCTGTAAAATTCCATTCGAGGAATTTCTATTTTCAATAAAGCTGTTCTAATTTATATTTATCATCATGCAGATCATGGAACGGCAGTGAATTACAAGAGATTGGAAGAATATGGAATCTCTCCGGAAGGGGGTCGAGAGTGTAGACAAGACGTAAAAAGGATAAAAGAAGGGGAAGGGGGGAGGGGAGCCCTTATAACGTAGACGATCCTCGATTGAGTGTACTGCTGCAGCCGCGGGAGGGGGGCGGCTTGTGAGTGAGTGCGTGGTGGGGTGTACGATGAGCAGAGGAGGATGCTCGGCAGCGAGTGAATGAGGAACGTCGGGGGTTGACTTGCGGGCTCTCGAAGATGACGAAGGGGGTCAAAAAATGGAGATTGGCACGGATTTTATCACGGATCAGAGGAAATGGCAAATGTGCGGACAATGGGTGGAATTGTAGACGGCGTTTGAAAATACTAGTAGAGGGGGATGTGAGGATAGAATGGGGGAGTTGGTCATACCAGCGACTAACACGGACGGAAAAGGAATGATAACGGACGTTGAGTTTTGTGAATTCTTTGTGTATTGAAAAGTATGTGGAACGAGAACTGGAAGGACGGAATGAAAAAAATTCCCTCTTCTCAAGGTGGTAGATAAATAGAAGTCGGCTTTAGTGTCTATCACCATGCCCTTCATGCCATGAACCCTTCATTTGTCATGGCTTCCTCTCTCCTTCACGATAATGTCAATTAGAGATATTAACTCGAATCTAATGCCTTGAAGAGAGTTTTCGATTGAATAATAAAAAATATCTTAGCATTAGAAAGAGACGTGAATACTGATTAAAAATTAACTGCAGTGATTTTCTGTCTCAAGATCCTTTCAATCGCTGTTAGGTCCTCCTCATCCATGCTGTATACGTTAAGTACATCCAAAAATTATATGTTGCCTACCAGCATAGAACAGTACGAGCAGGGTAAAGTTAGGAAGGGATGATAGCAGACATATTAGGTCTATATGAAGGTATGTCGATGAATCATCTTAATGTCTGATATAGCTAACAATGACAAGAAATTAGCCAAGAATCCGTATGTATAAACACTAGGGTTTGAAAACCAAGCGCAAACCTAGCGTATCTATCGTCTGACTCTCTTCATTTTTACTTGCTCCTGATCACTCTCTCGGTATTATGATGTTTTTTTTTCTGTTTTTCTTTCTTGGTTTTAAAACCCTAATAAGCACACTCTTAATAAATAGCGCTTCGCTCTACCCACCAGTATGAATAAAACATCATCTTACATTTACCGCGTGTGAAATTGAAGAGTAAAGTGGCTAAAGCAACAATGGTAACGGTGAATCCTGCGTAAGTCATCACTTGAAATCGTATCTAGAAAGAGTTAAGCATATCTTAATACTTAATCTTTAGAAAGGTCCACACCCGAAGTGTCCAATCGCGATTGTAAGTAGCAGAGCATATCCATCCGTGAGGTAGAACGTCTCCAGTGAACTCAATGAGGTATACGAATTGTAAGTAAGACTGTAAGTAATCTGGACTTCAGTGCCCCCTTCAGACTACAGCTTCTGATGTTTCCATGAAGTTGCGTAAAATCATTCCTATGAATGCCTTCGATAAAATTTCATCGGATCTATAATGCGTCGTTACAGGGGGTATGCTATCGGAGTATACCTTGATTTTTCTTTTGAATGGGCATTGAGAGCTTCCTAAAGAAAAATGCATATCGTGGACGCTGTGAGGAGGGACCCTTTAATAAACGAAATTAGGCATGAAGCTTCCCATCCACCCCTCTCTTTATCCATCTCCTGTCCTCTTCCTGCCACCCGACCCTGGCTCTTTCCCTATCTCTCCCTCAGTACATCGGACTTATGTGCATTATCGAAAATATCATTCGAATTCTCGCGAGAACAGGAGTTTTCCCGCATCTGATAATGTGTCAAAAGATATATTGTCGGATCTTTGTCCGATTTCTTGTGATTTTTCTTGCGGGCGGTGTACATCAAAAGAAACCTAACAAAAGCATCTCCCAACTGTCCGATCAGCGACCATGTCTTCTGCCTCCTATAATGACCAGTCCCGCACTTCTCCCTACGGTCCGCTCCCCTCGCCTCTCCTCTCAAGACGATTCAGCTCTCACATATGCAACCACTTAGGCGTGGAACAGCATAATGGTGATACACAGGTTTAAAGGACGGAATACTCTCCGTGATGAAACGAGTAGCAGCTATAATAATAGTAGTGCATAGAAAAACAGAAATGGTGTACCGTCAACTTAGTTCATACCGGGACAAATTCGGTATATTCGGTATATTCAAAATAAGGCCGTAACTCGATTAGAAATGGTCGTAGAAAGTTCTGGTTGGAATTTTTGGAATCCTTAGGCTCCTGTCTACCAGCATGCCAAATTTGAATACGATTGAGCAACTTCTAACGCCTGAAAACAGCTCATTTGCCTTGCAGTCCAAATAGACCCCTACCCAATGCGATTTTAATGTTTTTCGTCATAACTATTTTCTGCGTGAACCAATTGAGCTCAAACTTAGTACACAGGTAGATCTTGATGAGTTGAATCGAATGAACCCAACCAGAAGTTTCTAGACCCTTTTTGAACGGAGTTATGGCCTCGTATAAGATATACCGAATCTGTCCCGATATACACTAAGTTGACGGTAGACAGAATGGGATAGGGGAGGGAAGGGGGGGGGTGTCCATAGGCTTCGGGTGGTCAAAGAGGTAAACGATAGTATGTAACCTCGCTTCCTTACCTATATAAGGAGCGAGAGGGCTCATTCGGTCAGTCGGTCCGGAGTATGCGGGTCGTGTGCGCGCTTGCTCTGTGGTTACTGTATCTTTAGGTATTCACTGGCTTACTCTGGGTAAGGAAGCGAGGTTCGGTGGGTCAGTCTTACTGTAGCGAGGTTCGCTGGGTCAGATAGGTAACTTTTGTTTTAAATTGTTTTTTGAAATGTTTTTTCTAAATGTTTTTTAAGGACAGGTGTTTTTTAAGGACAGATGTTTTTAAAGGTGTTTTTTAGGGCAGGTGTTTTTAGAGCAGTGTTTTTAAAGTCATTTTTTCAGGTTTTTCCAGGTGTTTTTTATCTCATGAATTATGCGTCGGTGTGCGTGTTTTTTTTTAAAAAACATGTACCCCGACGCAATGTAGGTAGCCTACTTACATATTACATGTTCCACGAAAGTTGACAAAAAGTACGCAACCGATTGCGAACTGTCTATGCAAATACGCGCGCTGCTCTACCTCTCCGGCTTTAATTTTCTTGCAATTCTACTAATTTCTGCCATAGTAACACGTAGGGAGTCAATTGGACTGCGTAATCAGCAGGAATAGTTTGTTATTTCAATCAGAAGTATTAAATCGTTCCGTTTTTGAGGACAACTCCCGTGGAACCTGTAATATGCACACCCATCGGCTCGAATAATGTGGAAAGCACAAATGCGTTGGAGTAGACAGCAGGAGAAAGTTTTTTTCAACATCCGAAACTACCGTCAACCTAGTAAATTGTGGGCCGTGTTTGAAACACTTGAAACAAGGCCATATCTCGGCTGGGAAAGGTCGTACAGAGTTCTGGTTGGAATTTTTGGAATTCTCAGGACGAGATCAACTTGTGTATCAAGTTTGGTGATGATTAGACAACTCTAAACCGGTTAAAACGGCTTTTATATATCTTGAATGAATGAAATTCTCGCTATCCCTGTTCGAACCTCTCAAATGCCACATTTTTACGTTTTAAAGGTCTTTAAACTTGATGAATCATTACCAAACTTGACACACAAATAGATCTCGTCCTGAGGATTCCAAAAATTCCAACCAGAAGTCTGTACGACCTTTCCCAGCCGAGATATGGTCTTGTTTCAAGTGTTTCAAACACGGCCCACAATTTACTAGCTTAACGGTATAGTTTTTTAAGCTTTGGGCAACTATATACAACAAAATACTTTTTTGTGTTTTCACAACTGTGTTCTCCTTTTGTGTTTCTTTTCGTGAGCATAGTCTTTGTTAAAGGGAGGAAGCAGCCTCTAACCAAAAGTTTTAAAATTCGAGGAAAATTCTTTTAATGTTTAAAAATGTGAGAAAAAACATAGTGACAATAAAAAAATCGAAGAAAAAACTCGAAAATCGCATGTTTTATTTTTTCGTTCCGGGCTTCCGTCGTTAAGAGGAATGTCGCTTTTGGCTTAATTCCTTGCGCTAAACACAGTAACGTCGTCGTTGGACGAAATTTCAAAAAATCATTTCTCGAATACTATCAATTTTTATTATTTTTCCTTTTGGTTTTATACTAATTACGACAAAATCTTTCATACAAGCTTCACTTGAAAATCACTTCCGTGTCCCTTTAATTTTTTTATCTCATCATTTCTCACTTCATTTTTGTTTTTGTTCTTTGCATTTCAACACACCAGACAGTAATACTGTCAGTCGCTATCGTGATGTTTGACTTGTATGACTCACGGAAAGTGGTCGTTATCAAGCACAGAACAACGTCACACGTCTCGGTGCGGTTGGATAACCGCAGTCTATTCAGTCAGAGAGAGGAAGAGACCAGACGACCGGCCATGCTGCTTCTAGGTAAACAAAACTAAAGCTTTTTTGCATGATATGTTTATTTATGATATGAGTTGCAGATTACCCGTAACATGTTTACAAATGGGTTAACAAATCCTGTTTACAAATCAACTGCCATAATCTCATCTCTTTTTTGCTTTCCTCCACTCTCTGTCCAATCTTACACTCCTATGGACCTATATTATTGATTTTTGAAATGTAACGCGGAACAAGGAGCCGTGAAAACGTATAAGCGACTCTTTCAGCTCTGACAGTGCTCTTTCTGACTCTTCATCCGGTACAACCATATACAAGTGCGTTTGGAGAATCTCCTTTTCTGAGAGATATACTAAATTTTTTTAAAAATCTTTTTGCATACTGTTTAGTTCAAGGACGATTTTGAATCCTCAAGACGCATATTTCGTTGGAATAGCAGTCCAAGGTATAATATTCAACTCTAAAAATAAGGCTTTTGAGGTCTTCCTGACTCCGTCGTGTACAGCTCTACGGAGATTCTAAAGAACACCGTAGCTGTGGTGAGCATTTATATAGTTGGATAGTTGGACTTTTCATAGTTAGATAAAAAAACTTGAGCTGCGTCGTTGAGAAGTACATAAGAAAGAGGGGGGAGTATATACAAGTATGAATAGTAGACTATTTCTCTTGAGCTTCCCGGTACCGCAAGCGGAGTGGCCTATGGGCTCTTCGCTGTCTATCGCAATACCGACAACGGGAGGCAGGAGGGGAACGTCGTGATATCAGACGCCCAAGGCACTTCGTACACGTATGATTTGACTAGTAGATTATGGAGAGGGCTGTCATCACAGATAAGCATGTGTCAGGAAGAGAACAAGGCCTCAAGATCATAACCGAAAAGTATAAAATCGACTATTCCATGGAAATTGTTAACCAAGCCGAGTAGAGAGTGGCATTTTTATTTTCCTACGACTAATGATCATGTAGGAGAAGGAAGGGACGCGTAAAATCTAGGCGTTTAAGGTTGGCTCAGCTGTACGCAGACAATGGCAACCTTGAGTTGACGGGTGCAAAGATGATCGCTCCACTAATGGTATGTATAAGGGTTGAGGAAAATGCTCCTACCTGCCGCCATTTCCACTGAGAGAGAGAGAGAGCAGAGCGGAATACCAACAGGGAGTACAGACAATGTAAAAATGAGCTGAGAGAACTGCGTCCTCAATAATAATCGTGTTCTCAAAAAGGTGATGGAGATCTCGCGATTCCGAAGATCGTAGACAGTGTGCCCTAGCGAAAGAGGTGAACACACACTTCTCATGATAAGAGATCACGTGATAACCACGATTCACGTTGCAGATAATCGATGCGACTGACGGAACCTTCGTTTATACAATATACCTTGTCAGATACAGCAGTTGGTAGTTCTCGGTTTATTACTATAATATATTTTTAAAAAACTATAGTTTTAAATGTAACTATATGTTTCGTATAAAACACAACAGTTCAAGCATTGATTATATAGTAGAGAAAAGGGAAGATATAATTGATCCGGGCGATACTTAGATTCCGGAGCCTTTAGCGTAATTCTATCCAATTCTGATACATACATACTATGCGAAAGTCTTGCTGGTGGGGATCTCAAAAGCTTTCACTTTCTTTCATATCTTGATTTAGAGTCGAATAGCGATCTCTCAAAGTGCGGAAAATCTGCTAAACAGCGTAACTCGTAAAAATGAATTATGCGTTCCGTTTTCCTTGACTAAAAGAGATCAGTTATTGGTGAAGCAGCACCGTGTTCTAGTCATCCCTTGTCCCGTCTTCGCTGCGCCAACCTCTCCCACAGACATCACCGCTACACAGGTAGAGAAGACTAGGAGTCACACATATTCAAGGCGTGCTAACGCACATAAATAATCGTGAAACCCGCACTTTCCTAGCTCTCCCCTCTGCCCTCCGGAGTGACGATTCTGAGTGCCCAGGACCACTTCAACCTGTACCTGTTCAATATTACGCAGAACCAGGTGTGCTCATGCACTGAGGATTCCTCTAGATACGCCTTTCGCATAGGTCACTCCGCTGTTCGTGTCGTCCACTGGCTACGACAATTTCGCGGACGCTTACAAGGTCTTCTCCGTGTCGTGAGTACTAAATATTATATCATACAGCAAATCGCAAAATTTTGTTATTCCTGAACTTTTGAAATCTTAGTGCGAATCCTCAGTCCAGGTGTGAAATTAGGCCAAGAAACGAGGTAAGCGATATTGTGTTTTCCAGATCGCCGTCAGCTTCGCTCTACTCAGGTCTCGCGGTCACCGGCCCGATAGCGACGATCTACTCAACGAGCCCGCTAGCCATCCCCTTCTCCTTCCGCATCGACAATACCGATCGTATGCCTTACATTAATCTTGCGACATCAAATCATCCACATTTCTAATATTGAGCAACATTAGGGGCCTTTGATTTCTAAAGGATCGACGATATCCGTTCAGTTAAGTATTTATGTTTACAACGCACTGTCAGAGCCTGATATTCGAACTGTGCAGTCGGGCGCCTCTTTCTCTTGTCTCTCTCCCGGATGGAGAGACATCGATACGTCGTATACTGGAGCCGTTAATGCGGGAAGCTACTACAAGATCTACGTGTTCAGCGGGGAGGTTAGCACAATCTCTTACTGAAATTAATGATAAGGGTGAACTAGTCAGTCACATCTTATCAGAAATTCTTGCGACTCTTAAAGAGTGGTATGTATTTATTCATGCAGACGCACGTCACTGTGACGGTATCCGTCAGTGACGTGCAGCCTAACGAGGTCATCACATTGAACGTCTTGTTGTCGGACGGCACCCAGCAGAACCATAAGTAAGCATGAATTTCTTTGTCCCGACTGTGCCTGTCATCCTCCACAATGTAACAAATACATTGGCATGCAAGAAAATCGTCATCATTTTGCTCTAGGTAGGTATGTGTTATGGTGCCCTAGTTTTAATGGGTTTTGAGCTGAGGTTCTGGGCGCGAAACCAGCTTTATACGTGTCTCCGCATATTCAATATGCTCATGCGAGATGATTCCTTGCAGCTTCTATGAGCGCTCTGATAACCTCGTGTACATCATCGACCACGTGGTTCAGATCGGAGTCACCGCTAACTATGCGTACCCACACGCGCCCCGCTTCTTGGTAAGCCACAGCAGTTGCAGCTTTTAGAAACGAAAATAAATAAAGGAAAGAAATTGAAAAGTGTGTTTAGAAAAGTGCATTTTGAGCAGTATCTCGTTTCCTGATAGGTCGTTTGATATAACCGAATACACCATTCGGTGATCCAGGTGGCCAGGAATATGAAAAAAACTGGTCACTGGATCCGAAAAACTCATTTAGAAAAGTTATTCATGAAAAAACCGAAATTTCTTGATACTGGAGTGTAACGTAATTGATGTGTAAGCCAAAATGATAGCAGTGACAACTCCTGAGAACCATGCATTTTAGCATTTTTCGGTACTACGTTATGCTCTTTTGACACAGTTAGATATCTGATGCGCCTGTTGGAGTCTCAAAGTTTTCCAACGAATGTCATAACTGGATTACAATCTAGGAGAGAGCGGAGAAGAATGAAGAGAAACAGATCGATTACGCAAAAGTATTCGTTAGGCGCGCTCTACCGACGATGTGGACGATGGTGCACTAGATACGTACCACTTCCAGGTGGAAGTAGTATCGACCAACCAGGCGGAAGTAACAACGACGGCCACGACAACGACTCCGTCCAACCAGGACATCAGCTCGTGGATCTTCACATCGCACAACGTACCCAAGAACCAGGATGTGCCGGTATGCTAGCCTATAGTCTAGAAAATCGGAACGTATATAATTCGTGATTCCGCCGCTACTGTACCTATGTAGCGGTTTTTTACGCTTTGAAACTGTCATTCCGATTTTAGACAAGATATCAGGAACATGGATAGATTTTTGAGATCAGAACCGCATAGACTTTCGCCTAGTATATACTAGAAGTTTAGTAGATCAATTTGAAAGGTACCGGACTCGGGGCTACGACCGGAACGATTATATCTTCCATTTTTCTCTACTATATCATTGGCAGTGATAAACCAAGTTTAGATCGACGGGCTGAAGTCGGGCAAGAACTACCGAGTGTATGCCGTCTATTCGGGAGACCGGAGCGAGGCAGAGAAAGTCAAGATCATGGATGCATCGGCTACGATAACGTTCGTTCG
>LS888577.1:132990-145928 GCA_900490955.1 Micoletzkya japonica | reverse complement strand
CCATTATGTCAACTATGGCTCGTCAGAACATAAACGTTACCCTTGTTCTGCTATGTTTTCACCCGCATCTTCACTTACTCACGGAGGACCGCAACCGGTTAGAACGGGACGCCCAATGGAAAGGTAAAAAATGAAAAGGAGATGTAAGAGATTCAGATGAAATCCAGAAGAAAATATCGGCCTATCGGACGCCATCTTCGTTCACACAAAAGAAACCAATAATTCAGATTTTCATCACTGCTGCAACGATTTCACATGCAATAATTTTATCACTTCATATTATACAATAGTTGTGTAACACCGAATGATTCAAGCTCTGCATAGAATCTATTCGTATAGGATTGAATACGGAATGAGCAGAAATTATTCTAACCTGGTTGGGATATGTTTCAAGTAAAAATCTGAAACATATCTGCACCAGGTAAATACAAAGATCGCTATGTCGAAATGTATCTGCTACACTCTAGAACACGATAAGAGAGAGAAATATTATTGAAAATTAATCAAATACACTAAAGAAGGAATAAGTGGAGACCTGGAGACTGAAGGAAAGGGAGACAGGGAAGGAGAACTCCGTGAATGACAAGTCTCGACGGAGACATCTCGGGACACGAACGAACGGGGAACGCGCGCGATCATCTCGAAGCGAGGAGAAGAGGACGAAGATGAAGCTGAACGCAGCCGTTATCAACACACAACGTAAACGGAAGATTGGAATTGTTACCTTTTGTCGTGACGTTCTTGCGAACTGTGTCGCGTTGTTTGTCCATCGAACCTGAGATGCGAACAAATGATAAAACATACGAAAAGTGAAAGAAACGATGACAAGTAAGCGGGGAAGGCTAAAAAGAACAGGGCGATATGAGGTAAACAAGCTCGAGTTGAGCCTCTCCCTCGAGGGCGAGAGGAAGTGGTTCCTTCCCTCTGGCAGTGCCTCCTTTGATCTCCCCTTCTCACCTCCCCTTCCTTGTTCGGTGCAAACTTTCTATTGGACTTCTGGTTGTCTCTTCGGGAGCCACCATTTTCAAACTTTCGCGCGCGAAATCTCTCCTCCATCCTGACACTTTATGTTACCTTTAATAGACGGTATTCAGCTGACCACTCGCCTCCAAGTCAACGTCAGTGGCTTTGAGAGCAATGAAGCGAACTGCCAGAGGAAAGAGTGCGCAACCGTAGAGATCACAGTCAATATGTCTGATGGTCCGACGCAGACACTGACGTGAGTCTGATAAGTTTTGCGTGAAATGTGTTTATGATATCTCGTTATTGGAATCGATCCAGGTACCAATCGCAGACCGGCGGTCAACTAACATTTGATAACGTCGCTTCAATCCGCATCTCCGCTACGTCATCCACCGTATTGCCCCGATTCCTTGTTCAGATAACGTCAGGTACAGCGGCCAAAGGCTTTCTGACTGTTTGGCTAGCCATTTCTGCCTGACTTCTCGATTCAAAGGCATTGCAGGTGTCCAGTGGACAGGCACATTGATGATTTCTCTGCTCATCTCACTTTTCACTCACTTTTCCTGTTTGTGCTCTAATTATTTCGATAAACCATTCAACATTCTTTACTTACTATGTCTTACTTGCTATGCACAGTGCTAGCTAGAGATCGTTCTCAAATTGGTGGAATTCTCTCAGACTGAGTCTTTTAGCAGCAGCAGCCACCCCCTCTCTGGTATTCCATTCGAGTTCCGTCGTTTCACCTGTGACTCGCCGAGTCAGAATCGTGCTCACTGTTTCTGGAGACTGAAGACGCTATTGGCTTTGCTTCAACTTCTCTACTGTCTTCTTTTTCTAAGTTAATCTTCCCATATTTGATCATCGCTACATGTAATTGTTAGATTAATGTGTATATCATTTCAATTTCATATGAGAAAATATAAATATTCTGTTGTTAAAGCTTTGATTTAGGTTTAGATTAAAATGTCGGAAATGTTCACGGAAATCGGACCTAACAACGAGACGGTGTGGATCATACAAATTGTGCGATTATGGAGGCTGACAGCTTTTAGAGAGGAATATTATGTACTCGTCGCGATGGAGGTAGTGAACAAAATTAACAAACGATTTTGGCGGCGTGGATTGCCATTTTGCATATTAAAAGGAGGATCTAATCCATTTCATGACCTAACACAGTGTTCTAAATGTTAAGCGAACGAGCCAAAATGCTTGGGATACGGTGTTTACTGTACGAGAGTCCCTACCGTAATCAGGGCAATTTTTCGGCATCCCGTTCGCTTAACATTTTCACTGTTGGCAGAACAATGTGCAGAGCATGAAAGAATGAAAGTGGATTCGAGAACCATTTAATTCTCTTTATGCATTTCGAGGTTTTTCTTTTGCTTATGCATAGCAGGTTGAAAGAGCAAACTATGTGTACTATCCACCTTTCAGTGCCTCATGAATATCACCTGCCTGGTTACGCTGCCATTTTTCTACTATTACGGACTAAAGTTAAATGTTAGTCGTCTTTACTGTTGTATTTAGGTACAATGCCTTCAACACGGTCGAAAAACCTTCTTGATACACGTGTAAACGAGTTGTTTAAATCTTTCCGTTATCCATTGTCTAGGGTCTTAACAATTTATAGCTGTGCCACATCAATCTCGTCATAATTATGTGTTACATTGGGTTTGCTGTCATTCTTGCTATCGTAGCACGGCTTATCACGATTCCCTACGAAGCTCAACTTATTTATGTAGAAGGTAGAGTGTATTCTATTCGTTGTTATAAGAAAAATGAATGTAACTTACAGACTTCGCCCATTTTCCCATTCCACAGTTGAATGTCGTGCGACTGTTCGGAATTACGCACATATTGATTCTTATTCCGTTGATAGTGGCTGAACGGTAGGCTGAAAGTGGAAATTGACGTTATATCATCACAACATAGTAATACTGTAATGCAGAGAATGTTCAGCACCTTCGCTACAATATTTATCATAGACTACGAAAAGAAGATGCGCCTCTACGTCTCCTTCAGCATAGTTTCCATGTGTGCGGTGTGGACTTCTATCGACTCGTATCTCGTTACTTATAGTAAGTCTATGAATCCGATATCTAAAAAAGCTTTTCTGCTGCAAAGCATTTGTCCGCGAAGGTGTTGCATTTGATAATGAGATTCATTAATACTTTCAGCTACTGTTAATGGCTACTTCTTGTGTCCGGTGTATCTGGCCATACACTTCATCGCTATAAAGGTTTGCATCAAACCATGTAATGAGAAGAATTCACTTACAGGTATTCTACGTTCTCTTCAAGCACAATCGTGGCATCCTGCACAAGCTCGATGACAAGGTTTTGAAAGGATAATTTCTCTTTAACGCTTGCAAACGCACTATTTATGTTTCCCCGGTCCGGCAGGTGTGGGGAGATCGCTACAACAGTGCACAGACTTAGGCTTTTAAGAACAGCTGGAACGCTGTCAAGACTAGCAGAATCAAAATGAAAACAGTATGGGTTTCTAAGGTTAAGTGGAACAACGAGCAGCAGTACACATTGAGTCTGCGACTGCAAGTGGAGGAAAACGTTTGGACCATGACGGTATTCGAAGACACTCTCGTTCTTTCCATTATGCTATAACATTTACCATTTCTGGTATGACCCATACCATTTCTGACATGACCCATGACACTTATAAGACCCCTGTCCTATCTCCGCCCAATTGAGATGATCGAGACGGCAATGTGGATCGCCTTCGTGGGCCTTGGCTTCGTGCTATCCGCTGCCTTCGTCCCGCCCCTTCTCATCACGGATCCTCGCCTCTTTTGGATCGTCGACATGGCCCTGTGCCTCACCAACTTCCTCATACCCACGTATGAGCTATCTACAATTTCCATATGTTGATTTAAAACGGCAGATGACATAAGGAGCTTTCAGGGCAATATACTGCGTGTGCATGATAAGTGCCGCGGTGATATTGGGCCAACGCGGCACGAGCATCTATCGACTGATTATCAAGAGAGATCGAGGGAGGAAGAGGTATGGATGTATCTATTTAGTTGTCAAGTTCAATAGTATCTATGTACTTCTGATATGTACTGTTTTTGGGATGTAAACATTTCCACACAAAAGGAGTTATTGCATGCGGAAATGACGGTATCCCCGGGGCGCTCAAGATGAAGGCGGAGTGAGGCGTATTTGGACACACCACTCCGTGCTAATTTTTGCAAATTATCCCATTTTGTATTTTTAATATTATCCCATTGTATCCCATTTTTGTTAAAGGTTCGACAAGCTGGTCAACCATGCGGCGACGCTTCCGATGGACGCAGAGACCGACTTTTACTTCAAGCAACTGAGCAATCAGTGGGACATCGTGCTGAGCAACAAGAAATAAAGTGGTTATATGAATAAAGTATTTGACTCACAGTACGATACAGATAAGAGAAGCAATGCGTTGATAAGAAAGAAAAGGCTAGAAGAACAGACCAGTTTTCGAACCTTGTGTCACTAAAATAGCTATTCCGACTCCAGACTTTTCACGCAAGAGGCTCGCCAGCATTCAGCATGTTGCGCGCCAGAAATGCGACAGTGCGCGATGGTCGCCAGTTGCCCGCCACAAAGTCGCAAGTTGCGCGCAAGGAAAGTGACAGTTGCGCGGCAGCTGGGGGAACAACAAGAAGGGGGGAAGTGGCGCGCTAGTAAGTCGCCTGTTGCGCGCAATACATTTGCTTGTTGCGCGCTAGTGATGACAAATGGGCCTAATTTTATTCATTTACCTAATTTCACGCTTTTCGTGTCACCAAGGTTCTCTTTTTCTTTCCCGCTCCTTGTTTTTTTTGTTTTCTAAACTCGTCAATTCAGGCCCTGCAACTAAACTCGTCGCAACTTTCACACATATTCGTTGACTGACCCGTGGCATTGACTCGATTATTGGACGATTCTATATGAGAAGGGCGTGTGGATGAGGAACGGGCGCGAATGTGTACGTAATTTGTTTCTGTTATTCGTTTTCCCTTGTTTTCATCACAGTTGTTTGGTAAGCTATTACTGGCTTACAATTAGCTTCTGTTTTGTGCATTCTGTTACAAAGCAATTGTTCTTATGCTTTAAACACAAATGCGAGCCAGTAATAGGCTGTATGAGTTGTATGGTTCGCACCTTCTAATATTTAGTTTTGCTTCAAGTCATCATAATGACGAAATTCGCTAGGATGTTTAATCGGCTTGGAACGGATTCTAATGTACTTTGTTACGCTTGCCTTAGTGAATGAAGTTGTCCCATCAATTATGTGCTTTACATTCTAATGTATGAAGAGGAGGAGAGGGAAGGAGGAAAGGGAAGCAGGGGTGGGGGGGAAAGGAGGGAGGCAAGTGGCGCGCCAGTTATTCACCGGTTGCGCGCCTGCTATCTCGCAACTTGCGCGCAAGGTTTGTGTAGGGTGCGGCGCCGCTGCGGCGCAAGTACATACTTATGGTCGCGCCTCTTGCGCAAAAAGTCTGGAGGAGTGCTCAGCTCATTAATGTTTTCTCAAAGGAAGATAAGGACAATCAAATGTGATTATCAGTTCAGTGAGGAGTCTCGCAACATGCTCACGAACTTGCAACGAACAGGTTTTTAATAAAATTTTATTTGTTTTGCTAAATTTCCACATCGATCTACATCGTTTCCTTTTAGTTACATCAATTCTGATTCTTCTATTCACCAAGGGAACGTGCTATACGAGTAAGTAAATAAAATTAAATTCATGTATACTGTTGTTTTGTCTCAAGATGGCTTCTGAAACCTTTAGCTCAACAGGCTTACCAGACTCGGCGATCTACAATTCAGCAGAGGTCGACAAAAACCAAACGTTTACAGTACGTCTTCGGAAAAAGCAGTATGAAAAAGAAGTATTATGCAGCTTGGTGGATTAATAGACGGTATTACATATCGTTTGTATGCTGTCTACAGACAAGAAGGATCCCTTGGACAGGAAAAGAATGTGAGCATCGCAGATGTCAAATCGAACCACACGTAAGTTAATTAGCATTTGAAGACTAAGTTAGTTAACTTTAAAAGAAAAATTAAAATTAATTAATTTTAAAAGAATTAAAATATCTCCTTTAGTCGTCATTATGTATTTCCAATGACCGCGCATGTGATAATTGATAAGGGAAAGATAGCAACGAAGTTCATGATTGAAGTATTTTTATTGCTCTGAGGTATGGTTGACGAAAATGTTCCGTCAGTCGTCTCATTCCTATTTAAAACGAGAGAGCGAAGCGGTATGAAGAGAGTTCAGACAAAGTAGGAATGAGTTTAATGACGGAACTTTTCGTCAATATTACAGAGCTACGAAATTTCGATAGACGCAATGGAAGTACAAGATTTTATATATAGTGGAATAAACCGATCCGTCAGTTTCTTTCGTTCCAAAATGAGTCCAATTCTCTCACTTTTGCACACTCCCTCGTCTTATATTCGGAATGATTTTCCGACGGATCTTTTTAATCATCTATAGAATGGCTCAACTTTCGCCCTCTCTCGGCTTTGAAGTTAGTGCCGTACAGCTGACAGCTCCAATCACTGTGAGTAAATGACTTCTTTATTTCTTTTAAGAAAAAAAGACAATTCATAACTTTAACCATAACCATTTTTTGTAATATCCTGATCTAAGGTCTTCGATGCAAGTTCACCCTCTTTATTCTATACAATATACATCGTTAATAATACTGGTATGTTGCGAGATAATTTTTTGAAACTAATTGTAATCTAGTCTTTTAGTTCCCGAATCACCGGTTCAACTCGCTCCCTACTCCACATATATAGCTACTCTGTACGACGTAAGATGTTTTTCATAAAAAGCTGAATTCATATCTTGGTGCTCAGATTGAACCTTCCGTTGTTGGCGTCACGATTCTCAGTGCTGAAGGACAGATAACTCTGGGCAAACTCAACTATACAGGAGTTAGTTATTACGGCCTCTCATGTACTGTTCGCCTGACGTGTGTGTCTCAATTTAGAATTTCAACTTCTCTAGTAGCGTTTGTTTCAAGAATAAGGAAATTACAGACAGGATCCCTCGTCGTGTCCTCTACGGGCTACGATAATCTTCAAGACGATTACGAAATTCTCCGTGTATCGTAAGAATATGCATATTATGCTAGTACGATCCTCGGAGCTTCCCATCTTCATCCCTAACCTCATACCCAGCTCTCCCTCTTCCGCCCTCCTCTCCGGTCTGTCCATCGCCGGTCCCATCGCGACACTTCATACGCCCGGAGAAAGCGGCGTCTACGTGGGATTTACCTATAACGGCAAACCACGTACGCATACAGTTTTATATAATAGATATGTATCAATCATCCATTTATCTATATGGCTATTTCAAAACTTTTCAAGAACGAAGAAAGAAAGGAGTAAATGGAAATACGTCTACCTGAATCAAGTCTTCCTGATGAATTGAATGACATACTATCTTGATAGCTGTGAACGACCTTGATAACAAAATTCTTCGCACTTCACAGAAGCCACTACTCATAACGTCTCAATTGGTGCCTCGGTCTCTGCCGTCTCGCCTGGATGGCGAGACATCGACACGACCTATCAGGGCTTCGCCAACTCCTCATACTACTACAAAAACTACGTCTTCGAGCGAGAGGTGAACCCTGCCTTTGCAGCGTTACCCTGCACTACTTGAGATATCATAGAAAATGGTAATTCAGGCCTTGATGACCGTTACCGTATCGGCAGATGAGTTCACCGCCGAAGAGTATCTCTACGTTATTATGTACAGGGCGGATGGTCAGGTTCAAACCAATCTGTAAGAACTAGTGCTAATATCTGTAGTCACGCGGTATTGCGGATTGAATGACGAAAATTCGCCATAGAAATTGCGATCTGTGTCCTAGGATACTTGTGTAAATCGTGATTCATCACTAAGCAACAGTTGATCCAGGTACAACTCACGTACGGTCACCGAGAGTCTCTCCCTTGTCGGAGTGCGAGTTGCCGTTAGTGCGTACTTCTCACTACCACACACTCCCCGGTTCCTGGTTCGGCTCTCCTCGGAAGACGTGCCGTCGACGACTCCGGAGACGACAGCCACAACAGCTACTGAAGCTCAGATGACAACGGCTGAGGAGACGTCATCAATGAGTTTGATGACGTCAGAGACCACTGATCTTCCGCCGACAACGACGTTCCTATCAACGACTACCAATACTGGTAAGTGAGGTGCCTTACTGCAATTTGAGATTATGCATTAATGCTTGAATGCGTGGTTGCAGGAACTCAACATTCGATGCCAGTCCAGTTAGTGATGCTCACAATGACCATTATGTTCTTATAATAACATATTTTTGATGTATTATGTAAAAAATTTATGTGCTAAAGGATAAAGAATCATTTACCTGGTTAGCGGTAGCTTGATCGAGGCAACGCAATGTACAGCGATGATTCACAGTGCAATAGATAAGGTCTGCTATCACGGCCACATATCAGATCGCAGTGAGACGCAGCACAATGCGCGCTCTTCTTTTACTTACAGGTTTCATTTCCACAATATTTCCCTAATTAAAGTATGGTTGAGACAAATGTTCTGTCAGTCGTCTCATTCTTATTTCCCCATGATGGAGCGAAGCGATATGAAGAAGAAGAGACAAATTAGGAATGAGGTTACTGACGGAACTTTTTCATCAACAGTATCTAACTATACTGCACATTCGTTCACGCAGGATTACTTTCAGTGTCGCTTCTACTGTTCTTCGTTCCCGGTTCTCATGCTTATACAAGTAAGTGACAAGACTTAAAAATTCACCTAAATTTTGCTATAAAAGCTGTTATCTATCATAAAATACATATTATCTGAACTATTATGACTATTGTCTAGGTTTGCCCAACTCCGTCATCTACAGTTCGACAGAGATCGTTCGCAATACAGCTTACGAGGTATGTTGATGTAACCTATAGTAATGCGTAGAAATGGTATAGCTCGGAGGTTTGGTCATTGGTGAGACGTATCGTGTCTATGCAATCTACGCGGGAAGCGGATACTACGGGCAGGAGGCAACAGTGGTCTTCACCAGTGGCATATTGAAATATACGTAAGTAACTCACATTATCAAATGTTAATACTTTTTCACCCCCTTTTCAAAGTTTCCCGGTTTGGTACTTTAAATTGCCTACAGACTCGCCGAGCTTTCACAAAGGACGTCATACGGAGTACTAATCAGCCAAGAAATGACTGCTCCGATTACGGTAGTTCTTGCAGAACATTTTATTCAGTAAGCATGTAAAATAGGAAATATATATACGAACATTTGGAAACTCTACGCAAGAAATTTAAAACAACAAAATGTTTTCAACTTGTACGACACATTAATCACAGTAGGCGTACGACTTGTCAAGGTAACCGATCCAAGCTCCACCACCCTTCTGCTCTACACTGTTTACGTTGTGCGAAATAACGGTAAGGAGAGCGATTACGCATTACAAAAAATAACAGCTAAAAAGCCTTTTGCGTCTTTTCAGTGACCCCATGGCCAGTTCTTCCGGCCATTAACACAACACATCTTAATTCATTAATCAGCGAGGTATGGTATTTTTAAATAAAAAATATTTTCACAAGGAAACGGATAATACTATTTTTTTATTTCTGAACTTCTGGATACTCATTTGCAGTACTTCCCAACAGCATACGGTGTTACAGTTTTGAGTGCTGAGAAACAATTCAACATCTATCAGTTCAACTATACAGTGGTTTGCTGGTTTTATTTGTTATTAGAGAAACATATACCTAGGTCGGACATACATTGAGAAAGACCTACGAAAAATTTGTCAGTTCTCTAGGCTCGCACATTGGTGGTCTGTTCAACAGGATACGATGGCCTGTATGGAGAATACCAGATTTTCAGCACATCGTAAGCATAACGCATAGAGAAAACATTAGTAACGAAACTGATTTTCGAAGCAACAGTAAACTGATTTTTGAAACCACAGTAAACTGATTTTCGAAGCAACAGTAAACTGATTTTTGAAACTACAGTAAACTGATTTTCGAAGCAACAGTAAACTGATTTTTGAAACCACAGTAAACTGATTTTCGAAGCAACAGTAAACTGATTTTTGAAACTACAGTAAACTGATTTTCGAAGCAACAGTAAAATGATTTTTGAAACCACAGTAAACTGATTTTCGAAACCACAGTTCACCTTCGGCCGCTCTCGATTCGGGTCTTTCGGTAGTCGGTCCGATCGCAACCATCTACTTACCGAACACGCCTGGCATATTCTTCGGTCTTACGATTGACACTCTGCCACGTTAGTGCGAATCTATTTTCTTTGCTACGCATAGATTGCGCATATCTCATTCACTCATCTAAACAGTGCTTCTGTTCGTATATTGATGGAGTTGTGCATCAAAAGCAATGATACATATTTATCAAAAGAACTCGCATGTACAGCTCTATTCACGCCTGCCTTCTTCATTGCAGCTCCTACAGTGTACGAAGTTGAGTCGGGTGCGGCCTTCACTGCACTGTCTCCGGGATATCGCGATATCGACACGACGTACGCTGGCTTCACTGTTAGCTCCTACGACAAACGCTACGATTTCGGCATCGAGGTTTGAGAACGCTATCTATTCACAGCGAAAGGAAGCAATTTGCGGAAATGTGCCTCAAGTTCAGTTTTCAGACCACAGTTTCCATCAACGTTTCGGCAAATGATTTCTACTATGCAGAGTATATCTCGGTTGTCTCCTATTACCACGATGGCACATCTCACGAAGAAAGGTTAGAGGAGCCCGAGTTTTTCATACTTTTGCTTTATCGCTTGACAACTTAGCGTTCTTACCAAGATTCACCCGCGATGATAAGGAACTTTCGACTGAAGAAATTTAGCCATTCAGGTTCTCAACTCTCGTCGAGAACCTGGTATACTATGCGACGGCAGAGCGCCTTGAAATCCGTGGGCAGCTTATGTATCCACACAGTCCGCGATTCATTGTCCAGGTATATTTTGGACCAAACATCTTCGAAAGCCTGGTATATACTGCGCGCTTTTTTTGCTGTGAACTTCGGTATGCCTGCTCGCGTTACTTTCAGAAGACTGTAGCCTATGCTCGGCTTTGAAAGTTTTGTAGAGATAACCACAGATATCTTGCTTATGGTTGATGATGTTCATTGCTGATATCGTACGTATGTTCTACAGGTGGCCTCCGGATTAGATCCTGTTACCACGACACCGCCTACAACGACGACAAGACCCACAGTTCAGCTTGATTGTCTATTTTTATCTTGGGAAGAAATGGATGTCTCCGTATTACGCGCTACTAATAGCCATGTGGAAAGTCTGGGAAATCACCATTTCTTCAAAGCGATCATTTCCACAACCTTGATCTGCATACGATTCGCAGCTTCCGCTTTGAAATCAGACTTGGTAGCAGGTAACAACAGGTAACAACGGCAACTACGAGGACAACTACCACAACAAGGAGTACTGCCACTAGTCCAAGAATGGACACGACGTCTCTTCGTCCGACCACTACGTTTCCGTTATCCACGACGTACCCGGTTACGACACAAGTCCACGGAGTGTACACGTCCGCAGACTTCATCAAGGGACAAAACGTTACCGTAAGTATCCATCCCTACAATGCTCAAATATCCGTCATAGCTGGGGAAGCGAGCATGTATGCCAGGTAATTTTGGGCATCTCGTTCGCTTAAAGGGAACCTAAAGTGTCGCCAAATCGCTCATTTTGAGTTTGATCTATGCGGACTACTACCGCGAAGGGTTGAAGTCTGATAGAAAAGTTGCACCGAACAAGTTATTGACTGTTATGAGGGGAGATCAAAGGAAGCGATGCCACTGGCAAGCAAAGGCCCTTTTTCTCACCTCCGAGAGGGAGACTCACCCCCCCCCTCTTCCCCTCTCGAGGGAGGATGACTCAATCTCTTGCGTTACATGTACTTTCAGCTTATGTTCTTGTATTTTGTTTTGTGTAATACCTCTTTATCATGGTTATCGTGCATTTCAGATGTTCAGTGAGGATCGAGTTAGGAAGGCGTGGGAACGGTGAGAGGAGAATCGGATGAGAAAAGATGAGAAGAGAAGTAATGGAGAAGAACGCCTCCATTACTCTTTCTACAAGCAGGTTTTTTTTTAATTTTGATTCACCGTTCATTCCCTTCGACTAGTCTTGCTATTCTAAATACGTTGCCAGAAGAAGCTCTTTTCAAATTAGTTTTTGCACGTTCTGTCAATTCAAACAAAATTCATTATGATGAAAGGTATTTGTGGCAACGTGTTGATTTTTTTGTGTAAGGCAAACGAGCTACGATGCTTGAGCAACCATAATAACAGTCTGTTCAAAATCAATATGAAAAGCACAGAAAACGTGAATATTTAAGGAATGAGTGAATTTTGCAGCACTTGGTAAGGAAAAAATCTGAAATAACAAAAAGGCTTTTCTTTTTTCGAGACAGCGTCAGCCTAATATTATTGCATTGTTGATGATTGTGAGCGGGCGCATGGAGTGTGAGGTGGGCGGTAGACGAGTTCACCGTGAGATGGAATCGCGCCATTGAGTAGACATGTAGTGAGGGCGAGTGAAGAGAATGGGATGAAAAAGATTCTGGAAACTTTCACGTTTTTGTTGCATGTATACTTGATGGTAGAGTTTGCGTAGACGGCCGGTGGCCGGTGTGGAGCTCCCCGTAGATGAGATTCTGAGAAAGAACGGCATTATATATTGAACAAGGGACACGAAACAACGGGAAGTAACGACATGAAAAATGACTGCGAAGAGATCAAAAAGGGAGGGAAGAGGGGAAAGACGAGGGAATCGGGTGAGAAGAAACTCCCCTACTTCTCCAGATCAATAGCGCAATTACCGTGCGCTAAACTTGGTCAGATACATGATTTGCAACTCTCTTTCAGCGGATATCTCACGAAATTCAAAAAATTATGAAAAAAGGTTTTGTATATCCGAGTTACTAGTCTATACGAGG